>ML220159.1:36984-87082 GCA_004786065.1 Ascodesmis nigricans | reverse complement strand
CACTGCGGAAAGGGGACGCTTTGTATGTTAGTTCTCGCGCCATATCCCAAAGGGACGCATGCGCTTAAATGATTACAATCAAATCAATCAATCAAGGAGTTGGGGAAGGTGGGTATAGGAGAGTCTAAGTACACTGCAGTTTACCGCAGTGTACAGCTCAAAAGGCGGCCACTGCAAAGGCAGCAAGGTCGGCGAGAAAGTGGTTGAAAATGGATGAAGCAGAGTCTTGTAGAATAGAAGCAGCGTCACGCTGTGGTAAGGGGGGGGTCTGTATGTTACCTCGCGCCATATCCCAAAGGGACGCATGTGCTTAAATGATCTCTTTTTAAGTGCTTGGCAGTACTTACATATGCGCCCTTTCTTACTTTGCGTTTCCGCTGCCCGGCCATCTTGCCCTCATAAGTTAGGTAACTTGTCATGGCGAATTGGGTAAGCAATATACAGTCCACCCACTGCACTGTGCTCCAACCTTGCCCCGATTCACTTCGACAGACAGCTTCTTCGTTTGTGAGCGTTGCTTACAAAAAACACCAGAAGCGTCCTACAATGGGTCGCCCATACGATCAGGGAGGGCCGACATGAAGGTGGTGAGGAGGCGGGAACGATACGGGGATGATAGATGGGGAAAGTACCAGCGTGGCCGACGACATTGGCAAAATGACGGTTATCACATGATCCACATAACTAATCACTGTATGATGATGGTCTTCTGACAGTCATGATAGTGGGGCCTGTATTTGGACCCATATTCTTTCTGACGATCATTGGAAACAAGCACACCTTATAACCTACGCCGTCATAAAGGTTATTCATCATTCCCATACAGCTGGAAGGATAACAGAACGTATTCAAGCACGATTCCCAGTCCTATCGCCCCGATCTTGAATCAATCGCTAGGCGTTGGCATCAGCACCGAGCTCGACGAGCAGCCGAACGACCTCCTCGTAGCCTTTCGTTGCCGCTGCCTGAAGAGGGTTGCCGTCCAAGCTTCTCTGGGCGTTGACGTCGGCGTCCGCTACTACTAAGTTAGTGACAGCTGTAGAAGAGCCTATAGTCGCGGCAACCACGAGCAGATAGACCAAATGTTTGCATGCCAGTGGTCACTCGATCCCCATGGGGAGTAGCCAGTCCATCCAAGGTACAATAAAACGGCGATAAATGGTGGTCCTCGATGAAGGCAAACAGTTCTGATTGTTTTTTCTTCATGTATTTGCAAGCACTGTTGTGAGTACTTGAGAAATGGTTGCGTATCGTAGCTCCAATTCGTCACACTCCCTAACTTTTGGAAGTCCCGCATCTCACTGCAATAGAAATTGAGATATCGGAGGCATATTATGTGAATTATCATTTGGGATTGGTGTTCTTCTGCAACTACTCCATTTTGATCCTTTAACTTGGGGATACGGCTTGAGGAAAAAGCCCCGTACACTCTGATGCATCACCTGGATAATTGAGAATGCGTCAGTAGCTAGAGACCCATACGTCAGAACATGTGCAGAAGTAAGCATGTAAGCATTGCGGTAAATTACTCTTAATTTCCAAAAAGTTACCGCTACAATGGACCAATCGCTTTTTGACGTCGAGGAATATCTCCGTTTTGTAGGTTTCAAGATTAGGCGATAAATCTTCTATCAATCCGGGGCACAGCTGTTCTGAAGAAACACCACCAAGTAATCCCTCGAGATAGGCTTTTCCGTCGGAAGACGGATGATTCGCTAGCCGCTAGGGGGTTTTCATTGCTGAATGGCAGTACTTTCGACAAAAAGGCTCTCAGAAGTTGTCGTTTGGTCGAGCGGTGAGTAAAGCTCGATTGCCTGCGACAAAAGCGTGCAGAAGAGGACCAAACTCTCCCAAACGTCTCGATTCTCTTTGAACGCTGTAGGGCATTCACTTTGTCTCCTGGAGCGATCGAAGAATAGCAAAAGACCAGGGGATTCGGCATGCGACAAATTGCGAACAACACAACCGGCAGCAGACTCCAAAATTTCGGAACCGGATAGCACCAATGTCCATAGCTTTGCAGAGGGCTGGTGCAGGGTTGATTGTTCTATGAGGGTTTTGGACCAACTCATGTAATCCAGGTTGTGGAAAACCCACAAATATCTCTCATCACTCTTAGGATCAATGCCCTCTGTAATCGTGTCAACATGTTCTTTTGGGGGAATTGCGTACTGCTTCACTGCTTCCTGTGCTGAGGGTAAGAGAAAATCCACAATTTCATCTTTTCCTGTGAGGCCTATAGGGAAGTTTAGTTACACTGGGTATGTATACACCGAATCCGCCAGTTACAAAACATTGAATACGTACTAATACACTGATTCAAGTGCGTAACAACAGTTTGGAATGCACTGTCGTTGCGGGAGTCAAACTTCACCATATTGGTGTGATCGGAATCAATGGGATAGCGATCTTCGCCAGGAAGATTAAGTTGAGCTGACAATCGGGTCACCATTCGAGCCCCCGTACCCTCTGTTGTGAAGTCACCCTGCGCTGTCTTCTACTGTCAGCAATGACATTGCTCCGATGTAGAATACAAACACACCTTCGTCACTTGTTTCGTATCCCGTGTCTCGTAAAATTTAACAACTTTCCCACGGTACTCATGCCAGACACGGATCAGCTTTTCTTTCTGCCTCTCGAAAACTGGGATCCCTTGTTTAACTGCAACAACAAGTATTTGGCCTCTTCCTTGTCGTCTTCAACCATTTCAAGAACACCCTCGGTCCTGACGCCAGAATGGGGAGTTCCGAATAAAAAAAATCCTCGAATAAATTTGCCGAGGTCACGGTACTGATCGTTTTGCAGCGACTCTATCAAGGTCTACGAATTTTATCCACTTAAAACATCGCCTTAGGGAAGGTAACTTACCTGAATGGCAAGTATACCTCCCAGACTGTGGCCAATGAAAACAATCCGGTGACGCTAATGCAACGACACATGTATGAATACCTCAGAAAGTGCGAAAGGTTTCCAGGAGTATCATACCTGGCAGCCGCGTCTGGCATTTTCTAGGCACTGCATAAAGGTTCGCTGACAGTCAATAAGGTTCGCTGCATTGGGGTCCCTCAAACTGCTATCATACCCGTACGTCATGATACGAGCGTTGCGGAATCTTACGGCGAGGAAGTCGCGGAGCCACATTGGTCGATCGATGGCTTTTGTTGTTTTTGTCCGACCCCTCTAAGAACCGAACCCATGGCCTGCAAGACCAGTAATCGCAATTACACTGTGCAGAAACGTTAGGGTCTGGATATAAGGATGGGTGAATTCAGGCGCTCCATACTCAATGGCAATGGTTTCTGGCGTATTCAATGGTGTCAAATCGTAGAAATCCTTGTTGGTAAAGATTTGAACTTTCCCCGTATTGGCATGCTTGCCAGGTCGAGTAAGTGTTTGCCCTTCTGAATACCTCCCAAGTATGTTGTTGGTCGGTTAACATTAAGCAACGCAACTTGGCACTCTTTAGCGTCGTTGCAATCAGGAAATGGCCCAAAGAGCTCAGCGGTGCGTAGATCAAGTTCTGGATCAATTTATTGCAAGTAACGACGCAAGATTTCGCCGCCCCATTCTTGAGGTATTCCAGGAATCCGAAAGCATGTCGCGCCAAGTCCAGCTGCTGGGGTTTGTGCTCCTGAATGATTTGATGATTGGTTTTCTTGGATCATCGAAGGTTCCTGACTCCGCTTCTGCACGAGTGGAGGGTTGTCTGATGCTCGAAGTCGGTGTCCTGGACGAGGATGGGGGTTTCGATAGACGAAGTGGATACACAACGGAGCGATACTTAAAAGTTACTGCCATCATCATAGCAAGTGTGACGAGCGATGAAACTGTTAGGATCTGAGAATACATGTTTGCTTGCTAAGAGGAGTACGTAGAATCCAAAGTGTGTGATGGTTAGGTCTCTCCCCGGATAACATCTGGAAAATACAGCTTGCAGTAGTACAACCTGTTTTGTTGTATGGGGACCGAGCTCTGGTGGGGTATGAAGCCCAATGACTCCAGAATACATTACATCCAAAGAGTCGTCAACAGGCAAGCTCAGGCAATCACCGGGGCACTACGAACGAAGCCAATAGGGCCGCTGATATCGGTAGCAGGTCTTCGCTCAGCGCAGTTTCTACTCAACCACAGGCAAAGAAGATACGCATCACGGACTATGCGACTCCCTTCAAACCACCCTCTAAGCCTCCTCATACCCTCAGACGCCGAAAAAACGCACAAATCTACCGGGAAACTAATACGAAGCAGAATTGAAGAGTTAGTTACGTTGAACGCCGGAACTGAAGTAATCCACGAAAAACCCACAGAGCAAAGACTGGCGAGTAGATACTTCAGATTCGCCAGACAAAGGATTAACTGTGAAGTACCTGGAAAGAACAGGAGAGCCATGCTGGTGGTGCGGAGACCTTCGTCAGAACCTAGAACACCTGTTAAAAGATTGCTGACACTGGAGAAGACAACAAGAAAGACCTAAAACAGATCGGCCTCTCGAAAAAGACATTCGCTCTCGCCCATATTTTCAGAGTTAGGTATTGGCGAGATATCACTAGACGGGAAGTGATTTATTACGAAGCAGAAAAAGAAAACTCTACAGTACCTGGGATTCCCGCATGGTCACCCACTGCAGTACTAACCGGGCGATACGATGCTTAGATATGGCTGAGCGGACGGGAAGCCTCGCTTTCATCGTTCTATGACCGTAGATAAAAGACTTTAGATCATTGTATTAATGAATTGACCATTGTGTGCACGATAGGAGCTGGAAAAAACCCGACCACATCACATTCGCTACACTGAGGCTAGTCTGGGAATGGGATCCGAAAAGAATTACGGCGCTCATCCGAGCGTGTTTCGAAGTGGGCTACCACCCAGTCGCCTGGAAAAGGGCACAAGGAGTCGTCCTGCGCAAGCCCGGCAAAGCAGACTACACGGCGGTGAAATCATATAGAGTGATTTCACTCCTCAATTGCCTCGGAAAGGTGGTCGAGAAGATTGCAGCCCAACTCATATCCGCACACTGCGAAGCATTGGGCTCCAGGGGCTTGCACACCAGAAAAATGGGGAGCCGCCAACGCAGATCAGCGATCCACGCAGTGGCCATAGCCATGGACAGAATCCAGCAGGCTTGGGCAGCAAAGGAATCGGCAGCAATGATATTAATGGATCTGAAAGGTGCCTTTGATCATGTATCCCGAGCGTGCCTACTTGCAAGCATGGAAAAGAGGGACATCGATGCGGGCCTGATCCAATGGACATCTAGCTTTCTGGAAGGTAGAAGTGTCAGCATGGTAATAGACGGCCACGAGCTAGGAAGCTACCCTGTACTGTCCGGGGTTCCCCAAGGGTCCCCAGTCTCTCCCATACTCTTTGCCATATACCTGAGCGGGGTATTCCAGAAGGTCGAGGCCAAGTGCAGTGTAATTGGAATTTCGTACGCTGACGGCGTCGGCTGGCTGGCGACGGGAGAAGACGTCGACAAAATCACCTGTAACCTGGAATCAGCAGCGAAGGCAGCTGGAGAGTGGGCAGCCCGAAACGCCGTCAAATTCGACTTGGGTAAAACCGAGGCAATCCTGTTCTCAAGGCAAAACAATACCAAGCACAGGGATAACGTCACAAAACTCAGCATTCGAATAAATAACTCTAGGATCCAGTACAACAACAGGGCGACTAGATGGCTAGGGGTTTGGCTTGACAGCCATCTTAAACTCCGGGAACACCACAATATAGGCCTGAAAAAAGCTCGTACAGTGATGTACCAAGCTCAGAGGCTGGCGTCAGCTCAAGGACTCTCTCCGTCGCATGTTAGGAAAATCCTGGTAGCCACGTGATAGACAATTGCGCTGTATGGTGCAGAACTCTGGTGGATGGGTCAAGCGGATGGGAGAGTCCTCCAAATCCAGAAACTCATCAACGAGCAAGCTCGCGCCATCACAGGAATGCTACAGACTACACCCATAGGACCACTGGTCAGAGAAGCCAGCCTACGCCCAGTCGCCACCCTCTTACGTTACCGCCAGAGAAAATACGCTCTTCGGACCCTGAAGCTACCAACAGATCACCCCTTGGCAATGATCATCCCAATGGAGTCATATAGCATTGGGCAAAAGAAAGCAACCAACCTGGGAAGGACTCTGCGGGACTGCATTCATGTCTTAACAGATATGTCCTTTGGCGCTGAGAGGGTACCCCCGCATACTGCCAAACCGGTACCCTATAGCCCAATACATATCGAAGAACGCGAGAAGGCTATAAGAACCGCCAATGTATACGAGCTCAGACCCCTAGTCCCCGACCAAAGACTGGTGGAGGTTTTCTGGACAGACGGATCAAAGAACTGGGAAGGAGACACCGGGGCAGCGGCGGCATGGCGCGACGCAGACAGGGTCTGGAAGACCTATGGCTGGACCTTGGGAAGGAATCAGGAAGCCATCGACGCCGAGCTATTCGCGATTGCGGCGACCCTGAAAACCATGTCACCAAGCGCATGGCCTGACGAAATACGGATCTTCACAGACTCCAAATTTGCGCTGGAAGGAATCAAGTCATTGGACCCAGGGCCGGGACAAGAAATGGCCAACGAGATCCGGAAAAGCTACGCGGAACTTAGCAATAGAGGAGTGGACGTGCATCTACACTGGGTACCCGGCCATCAAGACATTATAGGTAATGATACAGCAGACAAAGCAGCAAAAGAAGCTACCACCCGTAACCCGGATCCTCGGCGGACCCGAAAACCCTCACTAGCCCATATCAGCCGGCTGATCAACGAAGCGAGACACCAAGAAGAGAAGCAGTGGTTTGGGGAGAAATGCCAAAAGTACTATCCCCAGCGATACAAGCTCAGGAAGTCCACCAAAGTGGACCCAACAGCTGCAAAAGCTCGGAAAAAAGTTGCTCTGCAATACTACAGGTTTGCGGCAGACCGCGCAGTCACAGCGGTCTACCTAAAATCGATAGGAAAAAGAGACAGCGGCGAATGCTGGTGGTGCAACGGACCCCGTCAGACACGCGACCACCTGTTCAAGGTGTGTAGAACATGGAGAAGGGAGCAAGAGGGGCTCTGGAACACGCTGAGGAAAGAAGGGTTTATGAAGACGCACGCGTTGTCGACAATCTTTGCGGAACCCAAGGCCACTCAGGCGATCCTAAAATTCATCGAAGAAACGCTTGTGGGAAGACTAAAATCAGAGGACGAGGATAGAGCTGAAGAAGAGCGGGTACATGAGGAATGGGGGTGGGAGAAAGAGCATGGAGTGGAGGAGGATACGAGCACATAGTAAAGCAAGAGAAGAAAAGCTGGTGGGCATAGGAGAGTCTAAGTACACCGCAGTTCACCGCAATGTATAGCTCAAAAGGCGGCCACTGCAAAAGCAGCAAGGTCGGCGAGAAAATGGTTGAAAACGGATGAAACAGAGTTTTTGAGTAGATGCAGTATAACACTGCGGAAAGGGGACGTTTTGTATGTTAGTTCTCGCGCCATATACCAAAGGGACGCATGCGCTAAAATGATTACAATCAATCAATCAATCAATCGATCTCACGGTTTCCAGATCTTCTCAGACTCCCAGGAGGCACTGAGGAGAATAAATTCAGAGGAAATCGGACCAGGAATGCTTGCAGCGGCAGACATCAGAGACTACCATCGGAGGCTAGCAGAGAGAGCCATAGAGGTCCACTTCCACTGGGTTCCCAGTCATCACGACATAGCAGGCAATGAGGCTGCAGACTCGGCAGCCAAGGAAGCAGACTCATGCAAGAAGTAAACGGAAAAGGCACCCAGCGAGGTACGAGAACGGACTCTGGAGCGACGCCGAGAAGAGATATGACGCGGGAAAACGAGAATGTCGAGGCCTGCTGAAAGCGCTGCACAAGTTTCGAGTATACCTCTACGGCGTCCAATTTACCGTGGAGACCGACGCCAATACTCTGGTAGCGCAGCTCAACCTCCCCGCATCGGACCTGCCAAATACTCTCGTCACCAGGTGGCTAGCATGGATACGGCTTTTCGACTTTGACGTTACTCACGTCTCCGGCGTGAACAACAGCGACCCGAATGCCCTCTCTAGAAGACCTAGAAATGGCTCTGACCACACGGACTCTGGCAACATTGACGACCTCATCGATGAAGATCTCTTCCGGGTAGAAGAGTCGAGAGTTCTACTGGCAGGTGCAGGAGACGAATGGAACGAAGTCGTTCAATACCTTACGACCATGCGACAACCCGAGAAGACACGATACCCGGCTAGACCGCCCGATGCCGCTGGAGATGGGAGACTGGGCGCTCCTACACGACGGAAAGTTAGAAATGGTCCACAATGCACAACTGAAGCCCAAATGGAGAGGACCTTACCTCATCGACGGAAAAAGGGTAGATCGCGGCACTTACGAACTACGCGAAATCTACGGTACAGCCATGACCGAGAATGCCCACCGAGGCCCTGTTTCAAGCTCTTCTACAGACGATCTGATACTCACCTTGGGAAGGCGACTGAACGGCCTCAGGAACATGCCCTGACCGAAGAGCTGATAGAGGAACAGGAATGGTCAGTTAAGAAGATCACCGGCAAGAGAACGTTTAGAGGAAAAGTGCAGTACCGAATAAGATGGCCTGATGATTCGCTCACTTGGGGGCCCGTGGAGAACCTCGACAATTGCCGAGACCTGATTGAGATCTTCCATGCCGACGAACGAAGAAAGGTTGCCATCGCAACAAAGAAGGAGGCTGGAGGAAAGGAAAGGGAAGGACGGAAGTCCACGAGCAGAAAGAAGATCGACGAAACATGTAAATAGCAGCGGCGAAGTGGATACATGTCGGGGGGGGAGGGTTCGGTGTAGGAGGGGAGTTCAGTGTGGGGGGGAAGAGAGGGATGTCGTTGGCTAACGCCTCGACGTCATACGGTGGCTGAGGGATGAGTGGATGGCAGCCAGAGTCAGAACGGGTTAATATAGGGCTTAGGAGATAGGGGATAGGGCTGCAAGGTCTGGAGCGGCATGCGTCGAGATTAGCATAGGGCGCGCCGACAACGACGGGAAAAACGGACGAGAGCAACATACACGCTATTCAAGTACGGAACGAATATACGGACGGTTTATACGGTTATAGGAGACTACAGAGAACGCTCACGGACCCTCTATTTCATCGGTGGAGGCTTATTATCGAGCCTTTGTTACGGGAGCACGTATGGACGCTGCTACCGTAGAACCATACCACGGCAGCGCTGCCCTTCCACTGACACCCGGGCCAAACATATAGGCGACGTCGGTTAATCCCTCGTCACCGCTCCAGACATGGATACGAGAAAAGGATATCCCAACCCAAACATCGTCGTGGGTTTGCACACGAGCGGCAGGAAATTCCTCCGGTTCTCTCTAGCTACATATGTATACTATTTTCCTATACTACTCCACAGTTCCACTGTTGGGTAGCTTCCCCCTTTTACCTCTGCCCAGTACCCGAGGTTTCTGTGGAGACGCTCTCTAGGCGCGCGCCTTCTCTAGCTTGCTTGCTTTGTCACGTGAGGAGCGTATTCGCAACATAAACAACCACCTCGCCAACGAGTGACAAGGAAAACTTCGGGGCACGGGAAGTATCGGGAAACCAGGACAACATCAGCTCTGGAGACCATAATACATGTATGAGAGCCTCATCAATGTCGATGATGCCATGGGGCCATGTTCGGTGATAAAATGGGGCTGGAATTTCAGCAAGAGTTAGGATCGATGGAATCGAAGATGGCTGTTACCTAGTGCGGCTGCATTAGTCCCACCAGTAACACGTTGGGAGAGGCTCAAATGTTAACCCCGCAATGGCATGCATGCGAGCACACGTAGCCTGCCCAGACACGTTTCACGCACCAACATGCCACCCCATTTAAGCTTATATGGCCAGGATATCCTCCAGTAGCTCGATTCATTGTCTCGCACACCTCAAACCGAGCTATCACGATCTAAGGACGCAACGACTATGCATATTCGAGCCATGGATAATTCCAAGAGCCCATTCGTAAGGGCTATCAGCGATGGTGACCTTCCGACCGTGGAGGCATGTATTTTAGATGGTGCTGGTTTAAGTGCCTATATTTTGTGCGAAGTCGACATTCCTAGTATAAACAAACGAAGGAGGGCATTACAAACGGCAATTCAAATAGCTTCCAGTTATGGCGAACACCTGGAGGTGGTGAAGACGCTCCTCGAGGCCGGTGCAGACTTCAATGCTCCGGCAGCAAAAGACCAAGGACGAACAGCATTGCAGGCAGCAGCTGAAGGCGGGCACCTGGAGGTGGTGAAGACGCTCCTCGAGACCGGTGCAGACTTCAATGCTCCGGCAGCAAAAGACCACGGACGAACAGCATTGCAGGCAGCAGCTGAAGGCGGGTACTTGGAGGTGGTGAAGACGCTCCTGGAGGTCGGTGCAGACGTCAATGCTCTGGCAGCACCATACGGACGAACAGCATTGCAGGCAGCAGCTGAAAGCGGGTATTTGGGCGTTTTGAGGGAACTGATGGATGCGCCCACCCCACCTAAAGATCTCCAATCTGTTATTATATCTGCATCGACGAGTGGCAATGTTTCGGTTGTCCGGGAATTTACCTCTCGGGCAGAAGTAAATCATTTGTATCCTATGGGTGTTAGTTCAAAAGGGTGGAACAAAGCACTACACTCGGCATGTAAGAATGGCCACGTACAGGTTGTCGACTTACTTTTACATCGGGCCAAGGCCGAGATCAACTCAAAAAACCTGGATGGTTCGACACCACTACATGTGGCATTGGTATATAAACAGTACAAGGTTGTGGAGTATTTGCTGCAACATGGTGCGAACTCAGCAATACGGGATGTGAAACACAGAACACCAGTAAAAGTTCTTCTGGACATTAACAAAGGAGAAAGACTGCATTGGCTGATAAAAGAAGGTGCCAGTATGGTAGGAATTCGGGCCAGCGCAATAAGGGGCTTCATGGAGTCTTCCAACAAACCCGAGGAATATTGTCTTCTTTTCTCCATCGATCAGGAAGGCAAGCAATTTTTAGAAAAAATTGTACTTTCCGAATATAAATCTCGGAAGACACATTCTATACTAGTGAATCGAGGACGCAAAAAGCTGAAAGAAGGCGTAACCAGAGCTAATTTGTAAATGTGCCCGCTATATTTGTTGTTGCGTCAGATCTTTGAAGTGCTGATTTTTTTTTTTTCAGTACGGCATATGGAACCGAAACTTCTTTAAACCTAATCGGGCCAGTTTTCCACGAAAATTTGTCACTGCCGTCATTGAACCATATATACTGGATACATTCACAGTTCAATTCGAATCCTCGGAAAGACCCTGCTTACACTTTAACGTTTCCAAACTTAGAGGCAACGGCCATTGTTGACACCGGATCTACTCGCTACGATGACCTACGCTGCTACATATGCCTCCCTTATTTCTCATTGGGAAATCCACCAATAGAGGATGACATGAAAAGCTTTCAGTATTGTAAGAAGACGAATTCCATATTCTGGGTAATGAAACATCTACTACAACCCATAAATGATGTCGATGGGATAAAAAGAAATGATATGTATATTTGGAGATCGGTCGAGTTCCAAAGTACTACAAATCGGTGTTGGATACCGGACCATGGAGTTGAGTTTTTCACATGGTTCGTACTAGATATGGAGCAGACTTGGGTTACGTTATTGGAAAGCTCTAAGTTGCATCTCTTTGAACAAGTAGGCTTTCTAAGATTGCACTCAATAGACTCGGTGGCTGACGATTGTTTAATTTTAGCGAAAGAAAATTTTGAAACGGAAGGGACAGAAGGCATCCACTATTGATTTCATCCTGGAAGACAGCCAATCTTGGAGTGAATTCCGTGAAGTTTTAGCGAAACAAATGTCAGTGTACCGAGAAATGATTTTCACCTTTCAAGACAAACCGACACTACATTAAGAGACTATGGATCCCCATCAGCTGGCAATCGGATTTGGCGGTTCAGATTTCAAAGCCATCAAGGAGCTACGAGAAACGGTGGATAGGCTTGAGAGGCTATGCGAGAAGGAGCTAGGGATCCTCGAAAAAACGACGAAGGAGATGATAGAACTCGTTAGCGCTCATACCCGAGAGTGCGCGTATGTATATTAATGGTAATGGCACAGGAGTTCAACCTTGTTTCTATCTTCGAAGCTCGAAGATCCTTGTCGATGTCCGTCAGCATGAAACGGCTGAGCTGGATTACTGTAAGATACCTAAAGCAGAGGTTGGAGAAGTCAGTACTTGTGTGCTAACAACTTTAGTTCATATTCCTACCGCTGATGTATACTTCTGTAAGCGATTTTGAATCTCCAAGCTGGGAGCAAGGCTGACTTAAGCAGTCACTGTTTGGAATGAACGTGGATCTCCTCAGCAAGAATCCAAGTTGGGGATGGTATTTGGCGTTCAGTTTCCCAACACTGTCTTTAGTCTTGTTGACATGGATTTTATTCAAATACATGCCGGTTTGTGCTCTTTCACACCTTGCATGGACGATTTATGGAACTAACAATAATGTAGATTGAAGATTGGGTTGTAGAGTGGACTGAAAAGAAGGCTAGAAATTGTGGCCTTCTAATCATGGAAAAGACTCTTAAAAGGCTAAAGAAGCGAACTAGCTCAGATGAAGAGTCAGGTTGGGGATCGTCACTCGGTAGTCAAAACAATAATAGTTTGTAGTATACTTATACATGGTGTTTGGCTAGTTGGAAAAATAGAGCAGCGTGTTGGGGTAGAGCAAATGTTGGCTGGAACCGTGATGTCTTTATTCTTCTTTGAGTTCTACTTTATCGCTCTTTACTTAACCTCTCCTCCACACGATGTTTCCTGTGACCAACTTTGTATCACACTTCAGCACGACCAGGTACCCGTATGCGCCTTTACCCTGTCTATGTTGCAATTGCGCAATGAACGGTAAAGATCTATTCTACGGTATAGCGAGAGTATATATATGGAGAATAATACTAGCGCGAAAAACTCTGCTAGTGCAGGTCTGGTAAGCGTGTATGGTCCACAACCATCGGGTAGTGGCCACCCTCTCTAACGTCAACAGCTAGTTGAAAACCATCACCGGTTCCGAGAATTGGAACCACCGCAGCTCCGAGTCTCAGACATTGTGCATTGGGGAGATAAGTAAATATCTGATTGAGTGATTGATACTTCCGCGCCTGCCCCAGCCCTGGATGTAGTATATACTCTCGGCGTTGCGGAAGAGTTGGCGCCTTTACTTACGACTTTCCACCTCCTCTCCTCTCCCACATCACTTTTTTCTTCTCAACACTGGGTCTGAGTCATACTACTAGTCTATGCTTTCCAATCAGCGGAATCATATCATTATATGATGTCGCTCATCCCCTTCAGCGGACTTGGAAAGTCACCCTTTTGAGTCTGCCATCCGAGTCATGTACCCCCGACCCATCGGCATCACAGCCCTTCCGGGTTTCTTTGTAGTGATATGCCATGCTCGGGGGTAGAGGTCACTACAAAAAAGAAGCGAGAGTGATTTGGAGATGGTGGAGCAAAAAAATGGCTGAAAAAAAACCTACAGTACCTGGGATTCCCGCATGGTCACCCACTGCAGTACTAACCAGGCGATACGATGCTTAGATATGGCTGAGCGGACGGGAAGCCTCGTTTTCATCGTTCTATGACCGTAGATGCTATCTTCTAGATCAACATATATATGTTCCTAGGAACTGGAAACTAGTGGGTGTAGGAGAGTCTAAGAGCGCAGCAAGCGTACAGCTCAAAAGGCGGCCACTGCAAAGGCAGCAAGGTCGGCGAGAAAATGGTTGAAAACGGATGAAGAAGAGCTTGAGTAGATGCAGCTTGACGCTGCGGAAAGGGGTTTCTGTATGTTAGTTCTCGCGCTATATCCCAAAGGGATACATGCGCCTAAATGATTACAATCAATCAATCAATAAGGAACTGGAAAAAATACCACAATGGAAAGAAAGAGGAGAGAACGTGCTTAGCAGCTTACTACCATAACTCAAAAGGCGGCCATCGCCAGTGTGAAGGGTCGGCGAGAAAGAAGGGTTGACAACGGACGAACATCATGTATACAGAAAGCCTGTGAAGAAACAGAACCATAGGGCAGGGGGAGGTGGAGGTTTTAGAGTAGTTGTCGCACCATATCCCTACGGGACGCATGCGCTAAAATGAATTCAATCAATCAATCAATCAATGGAGGTACTCTACATCATGTCCACTTTACCGATGTCAAGATTGTTGCTCTACACTGGAGATTTTGGTGTCGGAATCGGTTAGTTACTCCCCATGGGTTTGATCCACCGCTGGAGAGCCTATACAACCAAAGATTCATTGCTTTAGCTAGTGGATTTTATATCACTCGCTTAACAGTTATTTGATCCTCAATATGATGAATGAAATGTTGAATCTTCAAGCGGTCTTTGATGAATTCCAGTTTATAGGAAAATTATTGTCATCATCATATTTCTTCCACAAGCAACGCTCTCGATTGCTTCCTCCCATCACCACATCTTGGTTTTTGGCAGTCATCTCTCCCTCAATTAATCCACCCTTCTAACCCTCCATGCCGCTAGTAGCCCTGCATCCCACTTGTCCAAAAGTACAGTACTGACCACGTCGCTAGATACCTAAGTCGTATTCGTCGTTTCCACCCTTCCAACCATCCACCAGCTTATCTCCGGCTCTCCGCAACCCGCTATTGTATCTGAGCTGCGAGTTGGAAATATACCAAGCCAGATGCAAGCCGAGCGGGCCATCGAAAGACCGTTAGAAGCCGCTGTCACGCATCGAGGCGGAATAGGCAGCAGTAGTGGTTGTGGTGGTTCGCCTGCCCGGTTGTGAGCTGGATTGGGGGGTGGGGTTGGATGGAAAACTCTCCAGTGAATTTTCTGTGGGCTGATTTGTGGATTGATGGCCCCGGGTTGATGAAACGGTCATGATACTGGCGTTTCAGCTGGTTGTTGGTTACCGTTTGGTGCAACAACGATTATATTGACTATAACAGCCCCCGGTGTCCTCGATACCGCAGATTCACCCCTCGCTCGTTAAGGATTTGGCGATCTCAACCTGCTGGTTACCTTTGATGGTTGATGCGCTGGTAGCGGTGCACAGTCCAAGTTATGCATCCGAACCTCTTCGCCGCCTTATCGGACCTTATACTTCATTTTCTCGAACCTTATTTTGACCTATAATTCCTCACAAAATACCACTCAAGTACTGTTCTCTATGCCATTCGCGTTCTTAATGTACATGCTAACAGCTGAGCTTTGTAGCCTAACCAGAACGCATCCAATCATGACACCACGAATCGCCAGCTCATCATCTCCAGCAGCAGCATCATAATCATACGTGAAGTTGGGTGCCGGTTTTATGATTCGCCAATCAAGCCATGGGAAATTATTGGTCTGGTCACAACAGTAGAATACCCACCAACACTGACCCACACTGTGCGGACGGGCGAGTGTGTGGTGACAGCAGAATCTTTTGGATGAGGAAGCTCAATTCCGCTTGTTGACGCGATTGTTGGAAATCATCCGCGGATGGGGACTGAAACGGAGCAATCGGAGGGCACAGGTGAGCTGGAGGATGAGACAGGTTGACACGCTGAGTAGTGTATAGGAGGAGGAACACGCTCTTTGACTGGAGCAAGCGGCGATGGGGAGTGGTGATCCCTCTTCCATACATAAACAACGGGGCTGTGCGGGGTGCGCACTTATCAGCTGGCGAGCCATCGAGATGTGGAGTGGCGGGTGGACGCCTTACTCTTGTCACCAATGACAGGGAATGTTTGGACGAACAGATGCAAGAGAAGACGTAACTGATTATATCATGAGGTGACGTGAAGTCATCTTCGGATGATGCTGATGGTGTGGTCAAATCGAGGAATGACATTTGTTTATGCGGTTCCAGGTTTCTTGTTTCTCGTTTCCTACAACGCCTCGGAGTGAGAAGATCGCTGTAGTATGGATGCCAGCAACACGGACAAGCAACTTGGACAATGTCTTCCTGATTTATAGGCTTTCCAGCTTCTCAAACGCTCAGGAAAAGAAGGGGTATGGTGGCGGACGGTTGTGGTGTACGAATACTCGACGCAATTGAGTCCAGTTAACAACCCATGACGCACTGGTACACAATTCCACACATCCATTGGACTCTTCGCCCCAACGGCCAGCACCAACATCATCATCAACGTCGGCTACAAAACCCAATCCCGCCATAGTGAATTTGACAACAACGTATAGCTGCCAATACCCCACCACGACGACTACCAGTGGAAGTAAGTACACACCACTCAGACTGCGACCACGACTTCAGAAGGCGTTCACTACCTCGTAGTGGCTCACACACGTATCGTATCGTATCATACGTGACTTCGCGCCGGCGCGACTTGTTGTACACCACGCGACGACTACTGTCACGTTCGTTCGTTGACGATGTTGGCTGAGTGACCCCTTTCACCACAACTCACCACCCACGGATACGATAACTATCTCTGTATAGTACACACAGTAGAGTGCTGGTTCAAAAAAACAAACAAATGCAAAAGGGCGACAAGGCCCGCTGTGCAAAATGGAAGGTTACAGCGCGTTCACGTTCAGTTTGTTAACGTCTTCAACGCGCCATTGGGTTGTCGGAACCAAGTGATGTGAGGGGAAAAGCAAATCCGGATCCGGATCCAGATCCAGATACAATCTCTCATCGACAGCGATGTAGATGGCGACAGTCCGAGAGGCGTGAGATCTGCGTTTCTAGAGTTCGTAGCCGGAAACCAGATTAGGTCATGAAGAAAAGAGCGATGGATGATGGTTTGCTGTGACCTCCGGCTCAGACAACGATGGACGGTTAACACTGTGTCGTTTTCCATTGTATGGACATCACGTGGGTACTGCACTTGGATCCCACGAACGAACACTGGCAAGGCGGAATCCAATGAATCTACCTTCCTTACATACGTGCCGAGTATGAATGAGATGAAATCTGACACAGCTCTCAAACCCCTGCTAATTCCGTGCGAGCACGAAACCATGGGTTTCAGGCGTGAAGAACAACAATTCGGAGCGGTGTCACCGAAACTTGACAAAAACACGGCCGAACTCGGCTTTCTGAAAAGATTTTAACGGTTGATAGTGCACCGGTACTTACGGTACGATACGATATACGGTACCAGCTCGGTAGTGGAGGAGCATGCTTCGCTGGAGGGGATGCTAGGTCAACAACAACCGCTTCTAAGGTGTTCTGCAGAGTGTTCTGCGTGTTCTGCCGGCTTCTCTCGCCGGGCTTCTTGAACACACAGTTTGGATATACCGACGCTTGTGCAAGAGATAACTGGTAGATGCCGATCGTGGGGGGGAGTGGGGGAGAACCTGGCAAGGCAAAGTAGAGCTCTTGAAAAGACGAGCACGGGGGGTTCTCTGTACTCATACGCAGAAGCATGCGATATGATAAGCTGTGACGGGCCGCATTCTCTTGCGTCTCGCTGGAGATGTGTGTGTTGACAGGTCATGAAGCAGAGTCTCTCGTCTCTCGTCTCTCGCGTACCGTAGCGCGCACCACCATACCAGCTTCATCCAAGTGCAGCTCCCGGATACTCACCCAGTGGCATTTCTCCACACCTCTTCATTCATGTCCCGTCACCTGCAGCCATCCACTCGGAGACCGCCAGCAGAACATCTCGTCGTGCGGGGGACTTTTGGGCTGCGGAATACCGCTCGCTCGCTACACTCTGGTGTGCACACACGGAGCCGCTAGATACGACATACCCTGGGAATAGGCTCCGGCGAGCAGTAGTGGACAAAACTGCTGGCTTGCCTGCGATGTACGGGCGAATAGAGATGACGGAAACTACGCAGACGAAGGGAGACGAAGGGATCCCATCCATCCATCCATCCATTCATCCATCCATCAGCTTCATCGCGGGATCGATATCGCAGCTGCGGACCCGCTCGTTGAGATTGCATCCCCGCACTCTTGTTCCTCTGCTTCCTCCCACCCCCACTGTTCAAACCTTTCTTCCTCGCGTTGGTCCTTTTCCTCCTCATTGTATGCCTTCCCAACGTTTGTGGCTTCAAGGAATTCGAGGATGGTTGCTGTTGCCTTTGGCTCTGCGAACACCTGCGAGAGTGCATGAGTCTTTGTAAGTCCTACTCGTCCATAGCTTTTCCTGTTGTCTCCTCCAGTGCCTGCATTCCTTGAAGAGGTGATCGCGGTTCTGTCGGGGGGCTCTACACCACTAGCACTCTTCGCTCTCCACTCTCTTGACTCTTTTTAGGTACACTGCGGTTATGCCTGCGTCAGCGGCGAACCTGAAGTACCAGCGCGCAATGCTTTTGCGGGCCGTCATAGCTGTTCGATCGGGGATTTGTGTCTGGCGGAGTTTGTATCTATGTGGATAATAACGCTCACACATTTTGCTGGCCCATTCTTTCACCTCCTTCAATGCCGTTTCCTTTACTCTACACTTGATTTTTTCCAGCTCCTATCGATTGATTGATTAATTGATTGATATCATTTAAGTGCATGCGTCCCTTTGGGATATGGCGCGAGAACTAACATACAAAACGTCTCCTTTCCGCAGTATTGCTGCCATTCGTCCCCAGCTCCTTTGATTGATTGATTGATTGTAATCATTTAAGCGCATGCGTCCCTTTGGGATATGGCGTGAGGTAACATACAGACCCCCCCCTTACCACAGCGTGACGCTGCTTCTATTCTACAAGACTCTGCTTCATCCATTTTCAACCACTTTCTCGCCGACCTTGCTGCCTTTGCAGTGGCCGCCTTTTGAGCTGTACACTGCGGTAAACTGCAGTGTACTTAGACTCTCCTATACCCACCTTCCCCAACTCCTATCATGCACACAACGGTCGATTCACTAATACAATGATCTGAGTCTCGTATCTACGGTCATAGAACGATGAAAGCGAGGCTTCCCGTCCGCTCAGCCATATCTAAGCATCGTATCGCCTAGTTAGTACTGCAGTGGGTGACCATGCGGGAATCCCAGGTACTGTAGATTTTTCCTTTTTTTTCTACCTCATAATAAATCACTTACAGTCGAGTGATATCTCGCTGATACCTCACATTCCACATTTGATTGATCGAAGTCATTGTTGTGCATGCATCCCTTTGCGATATGGCGCGTCAACTACACTACAGCCTCCACCCTATTATTCTGCTTCTTACAGGCTTTCCGCATACATAAAATTTTGTCCACTGTCGATCCTACTTCTCGCAGACCCTTTGCACTGGCGATGGCCGCCTTTTGAGTTGTGACAGCAGACTGCTAAGCACGTTCTCTCCCCTTTCTTCCATTGCGGTATTTGAATTCCCTCCTTTCCACTCTCCATTCCCTGCTCTCGGCGTCTCCCACTTCGCCCTCATTGTTCCTCTGCTCCAGCTTCTCCCTCTTCCTTCTGTTCCCACTCCAGTCTTCCGCTGGTCGCTCTCTTATTTCTGAGTCATTCTGGACCTTCCCCATGTTTTTCGTTTCCAAGTATTTTAGAATGGCCGCTGTGGCCCTTCGTTCTGCTAATACGGTGGCAAGTGTGTGTCCTTTTGTGAGGCTGACCTGCTTTAGGTCTTTCCACAGCCTTTCCTGCTACTTTCTCCAGTGCCTGCATTCTTTAAAGAGGTGTTCCCGGTTCTATCTAGGGCTTCGGCACCACCAGCATTCCTCGTTTGTGTCTCTCCCTATTCCTTTCAAGTATTCCCCAGTTAGGCCTTTGTCTGCGGTGAATCTAAATACAACAGTGTGCTGGTGGACTGGAAGTCTAAGAGGCAAAGCGTCGCCTCATCGTCGACCACGAAGGCCGAGATCATCGCTACCAATACGGGATCAAACCAGGCGATCTGATTGAAGGATCTGGCCACGGAGATGGGCTATGGAGAACTGAAAATCCATTTCCTAAACGACAATGCCCAGTGTTTCCGAGCCATGGCGAAAGGACAACTTACAGCAGCTACCCGGCATCTTCGATTCCGCAACCATGAGCTCCTTGATAACGTGGAATCGGAAAAAAATGGAGATCGTTCAGGTGCGCGATCCTGAGATGATGGCAGACGGCCTCACGGAAGGCCTATAAGGGAGGTAAGCAGGAGAAGATGTTGAAAGATTTTGGAATGCTTTGATTTTGGTTTTTCTTTATGCGATTGTTTTTGATTTTAGAATATTACGAGATCATGGTACATGTTGGATCTACGGCAGACTACTTGTCCCGATATAGGCACGCGAGCATGAGGAGGAGCGTTATGATTCTGGAGTACTTGATTGTCGGACATACTCTCGTGCGTACGGTACGGGACTATCAGAGTTTTCCGCGCTAGTACTATTCTCTATGTATATACTCTCGAATAGATCTTCACCGTTCCTTGCGGAATTGCAACAATGTTTACGCGCAATAAAACCGGACATCAAACATCCTGTTTGGTGTACCGCAACCAACTCCTAAAACACCGATGCACTAATAAAAAATTATGTACACCGTGGGTTCTCCATATCACATGCTGGCAATAAATGTGAGGAAGCAGCGACGTAAGGAAGGGATAACGTGAGGGACGACGTGAAGGACATTTATGAAGCTCTAGCGGATAGTGTACGTATGCCAATAGACCATAATCATGTCCCGCTACAATCACAATCCGTATATTCGCTCTCCCTACGACTACTGTTGCATTTTTTACAATGACAACATCTATCTCTCTCAGATTCTAAACAATCTTCACAAACGATTCCTCGGCGAACAAGCCGAACAGTCGCTACTTGTATACGCTTTACATGCGACCCAAGAACAAGCCCTCCAGAAGGATCGTTGAAAATAGGAAGCAAAACAGGAAAATGAATGATTGGCCGCAGAAAACCGACGACTAGTGAGCGAGCTTCACAGGGTCACCGATCTGTTTCAGGGACAGCAATTCACCGTGAAACAGCAAGACGACCATTTCTGAACACTTCAATCAGGATTCGAAACCATAGACAATACCATACTAAACCGCCGCATCGTCAACCTGAGTAAGCGTCTACAATGCCTGCTCTCGAACTAGTGAACAAAACATGCATGGTGTGCTGTTCCGTCGTCCAGGTTGTCTCACCACAGACGAACTTATCTATCTTTTGGGAGATTTTCACCAGGTTAGCAATTACCCTGTTAATTGCGTACAATTTCTTCGGTTCGTAGTCTGTATACCGAACATCTTCACGGAGAATGAGTGAGACTACATGGATATGGGAGTGATAATGACTGAGGAATGGTCAGCAAGTCTAAAATATCCTAAACTGGTCGTGTGAAATAGAATTCCCATGCCGCTTGCAACGTGGTTTTTGCAATATGTGGAAGTGCTCGGGGGCTCAAGGCACAAACTGCTCTCAATAACTCGAAGAGCCACTAGCTGCATGTGCTGGAGTTGTCTCTGGTTTTCTTCGATGTCTGCCAACAGACGTTTGTCAACTTCTCGCGCTTCTATGTTCCTTCGACTCGCGGTCAATCGTCCCAGAGCCGTTCGGCCGACAACTTAGAAGCGTCATGAGAAGTGGGAGGGTCTGATCCTGCTGCTGCTGATGGATGATATTCTGGTGGAAATGAACCGTCCGACCAGGCCTCTGGGGCTCGGCGCCCAAGCCCCCGTGAGGCTACATGCGCCGCCGACGATGATCCTACCATGACTCCGCGGCACCATTAGGGAGGCACACGCATAGTCATAGAGATGAATTGGTTGCCTATCTATCGATCCCTATAGCCGTCTGGAGTGCTACAGCGTACGGCCAGTATTGTACGTGAGGGTATCATCTATACGACGGTAGCACTTCTTCAATTACTGTCATTCGGGAAATATATCATCGACAGCAATATAACCTGCATCAACGCTGGGATTGTTGGCGTGGGCTCAAGCCTAATCGAAGGTACAGCTGTAAGCTGTCTTGAGGGCGGGATGCCGATTGAGGAATTGGAAGATATAATTCTTGCTAGCAGGGTAGAAGTGCTTTGTCCATTCCATGCCGCGTAGATGGAAGTCCTCAGGGTGGGGAGTTCGAGGGTGGAAGTGGGTGTTCGCGTGGTTGCGCTGTTACAAAGTGCAGGGCAGCCGTTGTCACATCGCAATGCAGCTGACGTTGCACACACACAACGGAGGCATACCCTACTGTATGCCAAATTGAATCCCTACGACCACAATCTGCACCTTCACCTCATTCACTCGGTTTGCCCTGATCATCGCTGCTTTGGCCGGCCTCTTGCTCGCACACCCAATTCTCTCCTTCACTCCTCTCGCCGCCACCTTGCCCGTCCATCTCTCCGCTGGCCTCACCGCCTTGTCCTCCAGCATCCCCTTCTTCCCTCGTTGCAATCTCTTCCTCGCCATCGTCGTTCCCACCTCGCTCGCCTTTCTTGGCCTTACCTTTCTCGCCGTCATACTCACCGCCTTTGCCCTCGTCTTTTCACCTCATCAGCATGCTCAGCGGCTGGTCGATCGCTGTCCTTACATTTCTCAGAATCCACAGGAGCGCTCACTTCGCGTTTCTCCAAAACTACTTCAAGCGTGAGCGCAATTGGCCCCATAGTACGATAGGGTACAGAGCAATCAGTACTTACTCCTGGCCAGATAAAGATATTAGTAACTAGTGACTACGAAGAAGCCAGAACGAAGGCAACATACCCTCTAGAATTCAAAATCAAGTCTAAGTCAATGTGCTATATCCAACAAGGACGTTGGTTTGAGCGTACATACTATGAAGTAAAGTAGACCGTCAGAGAACAAACAAGACTGCAACAGCAAAGGAGCTTACATTCTGGATACATCGCCCCGCCGAGCTGCGATTAGCAATGCCAAATTGCACAAGCGGAATGAGGGAACAAACTTTCTATGGAGTTGAATTGTGCAACATTAGTGGACGAACCAGAAGCTTGAAAATTTATTCAAATTGAACTCACTTCCTAAGGCAACCACTTGCGTTAGCAACCGGTCAAAAAGAGAGCGAATGGACGCAAAATGGAAATAACTCACAGACTGTTGATGAGATTAGAATCGCGTTAGTTGCTGGTAACCACCCCAACCACCAACCGCATGGGGCAACTTACTTCCTGACACACCATGCCACCCAGTCTCCGTCAGAAATTGTGAACAATTAGGGGAACGCAGTTAAACGCTTACTCGCTACAAAGGTCACGGTTAGAAATCAGCTATAGGAGGTTTTGCGCCTAAAATTGAACCCACATGCTGTCACAATAAAAGCGTAACTGCTTAGCAACAAATCATGACAAGATGTCATAAAAACTCACTAAACATTCCGCCGTTTACGATATCTGCTATCCGATTAGTGAACTGTGATAAGTAAACTAGGACGATGCTGACCTTTCATCCCATCTAATCATCGAATTCTTAACAAAACATGATACAGCCTAAATGGGTCAGGAAAACTCACAGACTGGCGATTTAAGATAGTTTGCTGTTAGTAAAGTCTATAAATGAGTAAAAAAATCGACGAAAAACTTACTCACTAGATGGAGAGGCAAGAATGCGATGTTCAGCAATCCATGGTCTGAGAATGATACAACACGGCACTCACAAGCTGTTAAAGCAGGGAATGGCGCACTCGTTAGCTACCCTACAGCAGCGTGGATTGACACACTCACAGACTGCCAAACAAGACATTGCGCGCTCATTAATCACAAGCTACCAAGGTGGATATGGACACTCACAATCTATCGAAACAGGCCATCAGGCACTCGTTAGTGACGGGCCACAAGAGCAAGGAGCAGATGGGGACACTCACTCGCTATCGAAGCAGGCCATCAGGCACTCGTTAGTGGTGTGCCACAGGAGCAGGTGGGGAAACTCACTGGCTGTCGAGCAGACCATCGGGCACTCGTTAGCGACACTCCGTCGTATGGGATACAAGGTTGTGATGCTTACAGTATTTTCGTTAAATCTTTCGCCCTCTCAACCTGATCTTCACTAAGTTTTGCGGCAATAAGCTCCACTATCCCTGTATGCCCCAGAAGAACAGCAGCGACGAACGCCGTCCCGATTCTTGATTGCCCCCTCTTGTCCTTCTCCAGTAGCAAGCGGGTGCATTCCAGACGCCCGAAAACGATGGTGAGAAGCAACGGCGTGCATTTGTTATTGTCCTTGATCTCTATCAATTCAAGTGCGTCCTCAAGGCTCGTTAGAACACTTTTGAGCAATTCCTCGTTCTCTTGCATTACTAGTAAATGCAGAGGAGTTCGACCATCCCGGTCTCTATTTTTCCAATGGTTGTCAATCATACGGCCATCCCGGTCTCTATCATTCCTACGGTGGTCAATCATAGACAGCATTTTGACAGTTTCATCCTTACCCGCAACCGCCGCTAGATGCAAAGGGGTTCTTCCATGATCGTCACGGGCTCCATCATTCGCTTGCTTCTCCAATAAGACTTTGATTGCTTCGTCACAACCGGTGTACGCAGCCCAGTGTAAGGGGGTCATTCGAGAGTTATCTTGAATATCAACGCTTGCTCCAGCTTGGAGCAATATTTCGGTTATTTTACCCCGCGGTTTCCTGGCTGCACAATGTAGCGGCCCAGTTCCATCCCGTCCACAAATCTCGGTATTGGCACCATTTCGCAACAGTTCCTGGATGGATTCCATATCTGCATTTTCGGCAGCTTGGATAGCATAGTGCAAAGGAGTCCACTCTGCTAGATCAATTGCGTTCGGGTTCACACTGGGGAGCTTGAGTATTCTTTGTACGGCATCATGGTTTCCTTGTGCCGCTGCGTAGTGAAGTGGAGTCCAGCCATGTGTAGATTTCTTCTAAGCTCCCTAATCCGGTTTGTTGTATTGTGGTTGCGATTCCGGTGAGCAGCTTGTTCTCAAGCCCCAAAGAGCGTAAACTCTCCGGCTTGTCTATTCTGAATACATCTTCGCGCAAAATTGAAGTTTGACCATCTTCTTCGAGTTTCTCTGCCGAGATATGTTCGGAAATCGCCCACATGAACGATGAAAAGATATGTTGTGCGAGTGAGGATTCGAGGGATACTGTGGTCATCACCGTTAAAGGGTCTGCTATGGATACAAGTAAGCCACAGTTGTCAACTATAATTTCAGTACTGGGCTAAGTTACCGTGGTTTTCCTCGTCAGACCTGCCACCTGCTGGATTCCAGGTTCCCTCATCATCCGTTTTCGTCGCGATGCCAACAAACCCTATCGGACCAAAAGGGTATGTGGTTTGACGATGGGTTTCATCAACCTTAGTATGGGGAGAAGTGAAGTCTTCAAAATGTCCAATCCACCACCTGATGTCCCTCTCTCCTGCGTGGGACGCACGAGAGCCCATAACTCGACAAATTTTTCGCATCAAACCCTTGTCTTTCCGCAACCAGTCTCCCGCAGGTCCACCTCGCGAATCATTGCCTGCGCCATTGCGTATATGGAAGAGCCACAAAGATAGAGCTGCATCCACTTGCGAAGAGTTCATTGTCCATCCTCCTCCACGATTTTCAACACTTAATTGAACTTCAAGCGGGTCTTCGAGGCCGACTTTGATCTTCAAATGCCAGGTGAATTTTTTGTCCTTTTTGGGTTCGATATCAACACCGAGGTCCCGGCTGTTCATCACAGCTTCCACTGAATGCGCAATAGCAACTGCTAGCATGGAGGTCGGCCCAGTCCAATGTGTGAGTTCTCCCAGACGTTTCCGTATCCCCAGCGCGCGCTGTGCCTTATTCAATTCCGGCGACGACCTCTGGCCATTAACGTCTTCTTCAAGGTTCTCCAGGTCCAACTGTCCGGCGCAGGCAATGTTTTTATCGGAGGTGAAAACTTCCCAAGTCAGACGCTTATCTGAGCCATCTGGGAAATCGCTTTCCACATCGTTGCCTCCACTTGGCCAAAAGTCCTGGTCCCCCGCGATCCTTAATGCTAGCCAGTCCATCTCATGATCCTCCGACACCCTCTTGTGAAAAGGTACGGTAATAAGTCCTCGGCGAACCCACACTCGCCATATTGTCATCAGGAATATGCAGACAAGCTGTGCGATCGATGCTGACCAATTCATGGCGCGCAGGCCCTGGAACTGGAGGATAAATCCAGATAGGCCGAGGAATACCCCGATAATTGTAAGACATTTGTTATTTTTCGCGGCTGTTTTCAGAATGCATTTTTTTTCCCTTCCCCGAGCTACGGTTTTGGTCGGTCGGCCGATCGGCCATCTCGTCTCTGTCATCAGCTCTCCGCGATGTCAGAATGTAGTCTCGGCCAAGGTCATATTTGCCGAAGAGGGCGTATGAATCGAAGACTTGATCGTTGACAGTGTGGGACTTCTGAAGCCACAAGACACGAATTTTTACTTTCAATTTTCCTTCGGGCAGAGAATTATGATTAGAATGGTCACCATCATCTGTCGGCGGACGGTCGCCATCATTTGTCGGTGGATGGTCGCCATCATCTGTCGTCGAACCGTTTGTTGGTGGCCGCAACACGTGCTTCGCTTCCCGCGTGCTCCTCTCCACAACCAATGAGCAAATCATCATTCCAAACACGAGAAGAGCAGTCCCCAATAGCAAGATTATAAGTCCGTACGCCCGAACATGACGACCTTCCTTGCGAAACCTTTCCCGAAAACTCTCATGGCGGACCGTAAATACACAAAAAACCAGCATTCCGACCTGAAGCACAACACCGAATATAGCAACCGCAAAGAGCTCACCAAATTTGCTCCCGCCGTGAAGGTTTAGCGATATATTAGGTGCCGATTCAGCCTCCGGGGACGGGACTTCGGGGGGACCGTTTTCCTGATCACTGGCAACATGGCGGGCTACCCAAAAACATTTCTGCCCTACCATGAACCCATCTCGTCAGCAACAGAGCAAAACGTCTGATTGTCCGCCATACGTACGTTTTGGAGTAAAATGTCGAGGATAACTTGTTAAAGTATGGAGGCCAAATGTGATCAGATCTTTATGGTCTTCAAGATATATTATCTGTTGGACTTTAGGCTTCCCCATTGCCCTAACAACTCCTTGGCCATTCCACAACTCGCAGACCTCATGCGATTTTGAGGACATCAGTTCCATCTCGACAGTGGCACGATTCTCTCGAGCGCGTCCGACTACAGCCTTCAGCCACGGCGGACCGCCGACTCGAATCGCAGAGACAATAGCAGTGAGAATGCCCAAAGGAGCCATAGCGAAGATGATGTGATCTAGCCAGCCCACTGTTTCGTCATCCATTAGTTTCAAGCCCCAAGATAAACGATAGGGGGGGTGCACTGAACTGGACTGGCTTATGAACTGCTTCGCAAACTGCTCACCAAAGAGCGCTAAGAGCCTGCGTAAGCCTGTCAGCCACGTTCATCCGAACGTGAAAGGGAATTCGCGTACGGCGCAAGGTCGGAAAACACATTGTTCGAAATGTCATCCCCGCTGTCGCCGGCTGCCGCAGGAATGGGCCAGCCAATGGCCAGCGCGAAAAGAATCGCGAAGGTCGTTCTCATGGTGAACGGGTGTTATCCGAATGTCGGTCGAGATGTGAAGGTACGCACGATATTCGGTTGGGCGTGAAGGTGGAAGAGAGAGCGAGTAAGGGTTTTTTTGAGTTGACAGGAAGAATCAGCTGGAGCGGGCGGGGTACTACAGCAGGCGGGGCGCAACATGTGAGCAGGATACAACAGCGGGGTACAAACTGCAAAGGCAGGCGAGAATGAGTTGGAGAGTTCTAATTGATCGGGTTTGGGATGTGCAGCGCAGAGTGCAATTGCAGCACGCAAAGCTGTGGAAACGGGAGTTGGCCGAGGATCGTTAGATATTGTGCAATCGGCCAGGACATGCTGTCGTGTACCACTCTTCCCTCTCACATACCCACCAGGTAGGGTGCGCTTTGAAATTCGCGCCAAACTCCTAAGTGTGTCCAGGGTTATATTCGGATCCCATGAGGAGAGGAGTAGCAGTCTTTGAGGGGGTTCTAGACCATAAGGGTGAGTGACGAGCAGAAAGGCGCTCCTCCCTCCCTACATGTGTAGTTCTCGAGGTCTGATCCTCAGCGTGGCACTCAGATCCTCACGTTGAGAGCGGGGTAGACCCAGGGACGGTAAGCCCAAACCACTACGCCAGCAAAGCGCATGCGAGATGCTGTGAGGTTGCCGGATAGCCCTCTCCAACAGTTAACTTGCCATGAGTCCATGACCAATGCGATTAGAAGATCCTTTGCACGCGGAGAACGCCTAGAGACTGGAAGACGCTCATACCCCAAGTCGAAGAAGATGAGAAGGGAGGCAACAGACGAATCGCCTAGGAAAGAAGTTACCAGCGCCGAAAGAAGGTGTATAATCGAGAGGAAGAAAGAGTAAGGGCCTTATCCAGCCGCAGTGCCATATTTCATATTGTATAGAGCCCTTCGGCTAAGACATAAAGAGAGACAAAGAAAATCATCACCACATCTCGTTTCTCTCACTCCTCTTCTCTTGTTGATGCCCGTCTCTCAGGGCCTCGTCAGCCTGTTTTTTAGTCTCCACATCATTGTGCTTCTATACTGGGCCGATCGACAGATGTTGTACCCTGTATATTGCAGTGGTGTTGTCAAGAAGATCCATATATCTGAAGGATGAGGGTTCTGCAATCTTGCGAGCCCCGTGCATTGCTCAACCGCAGTAGCGGCCGCTTGAAGCTTTGCGTCGTAGACCTCAGATTCGTGAAGTATCTGGAATTCAAATGGTCGTTTTCCATGTTGATAACTTGCGATTCCCGCGCCCACCGCTCCTGATTCGAGCCGAGATCCATCAGTGTAGCTAGCACAGCACTTGCTTAGGGTCAGTCCTAATGCGGTAATATAGCTTTAGGTGATCCTCTGCTGCTTCTCTCTTCGTTCCAAGGTATATACAGAAGTCGATTTTCAGGCGAGATGTTCCATGGTGGGTCGTGAGAGCGATCATAGTCCTCGAGGTCAGTCTGTGACACAATATGTGTGTTGACACTGCGTCCAGCCGAGATAGGAACGGCCGATCTGAACCTGAGTCGTTCCATTTCCTCCAAGGCTCTAGCTCGACATCTCTATTGGAGAAACCATGTGAAGGTGTCTGGGCATCGTAGGCGAACCGGGTGAGAGGGAGGGAGAGTAGCTACACGGAGAGCGTACCGTCTAACCGAGTGGTTGAGTCTCACTGCTGTTGGTGGTATTGCTGCTTCGGCCTCCATAGCGGCTATCGGTGTCGTCCTGAAGGCGCCCAGGATCACCCGTAGTGCAGTATTTTGCACAGCAGCCAGGGTTTCCGTACGGTTGAAGTTACCATCCCACCATATCTCTGCTCCGTAGTCCAAGACAGGACAGGAAGAGCTGGGGCATGGCTGCCAATGAGAGCCCGTTTTTCGTGTTTGCAAGACGTCTCAAGGTGAAGAAGACTGGTTCCAAGGATTCTCCGCTCCTGTACATGTGTCTTGAAGGAAAGTGAGTTTTCGAGTCTGCCTCCCAGCCACTTTATGGCTGTGCAGGGTTCGATTGTGACATCGCTGGGAAGGCAGCCAAAGAAGCCGCCAGCACCCAAAGGTGCGATGGGATCGCAAGACGATTCGGAAACACGTCACTCACGTACCTTAAACGAAGAATGAAAGAAACGGCGCTGAAAGAAGTGAGCGAATGGGGAAGCAAAATGTGTATGAAATACTACCCACATAGGTTTAAGCTCCGCCAGACACGGAAACCCGACCAAGCTGCCATGAAAACCCGCAAAAGCCTCGCACGTCGCTACTTCAGGTTCGCCACCGATACAGGCGTAACCGCGGTACACCTGAAAAGAATCAAAAGAGCGAAGAGTGAAAACTGCTGGTGGTGCGGAGCCCCCCGGCAGAACCGCAATCACCTGTTTAAGGAGTGCAGACACTGGAGGAGACAACCAGAAAAGCTGTGGAAAAGCAGGCCTCACGAAGACACACGCACTCTCCTCGATATTTGCAAAACCAAAGGCCACCGCAGCAATCCTCGAGTTTCTAGAATCCACAGACGTTGGGAAAGCGTACAACGAAGAAGAGAGGAAACGACGGGAGGAAGAGAGGTTTGAACAATGGGGGTGGGAAGACGGAGGAACAGGAGGCCGGTGTGGCAGGGACAGGGGAGAAGGAGACGGAGAATGAGGGGCGGGGAGAGGGAGAGGGAGAGTGAGGGGCGCTTAGCATAAAGAACCGATATAGGAGAGAAAAGAGCCCAGTGGTATGAACTGGAGCTCAACTCAAATGGCATCCCTAGCCAACGCGAAGGGATGGCGAGAACAAGGGTTGAAAGTGGACGAATCAATGCTTCTGGGAATGAATCAACGGGGAGGGGGTGAGGAGGATGAGTGTATGTAGTTGGTCGCGCCATATCCCAACGGGACGCATGCGCTAAAATGAATTCAATCAATCAATCAATCAAATCGCCCATCGGATCTATCTTATCATATCTTATCGCCTCGTCTGATCACTCTGGTCGTGCTCGCCCTGTTTGACTTCCTCCCATCCACATCTTCGTGGCTGGCTCTGCATGTTCACATCATTCTCACTACCACAATCGACTACACGACTCTTCCGTCATCTCTCCCTGCAGATGCGGACGCAAGTACGTCGTTCTTCTACAATCTCAGTGTCGTCCGGATTCTCTCCTCACTGGTCATTGATCAAGTCTTCGATTTCCGGCTATGGATCACCAACTAGATTTGTTGGTATTGCATCATCGCTCGTTGGAAGCGTCGTCGGGAGTGGGAGGTGAAACGAAGGTGATTGCGCTGTCTTTTGGTTCCATTCCGTCATTCCGCCTGTTGGTGAATCGACGGTTTAGGTAGGGAATTCTTTGAATTAAGGATCAGACTAGCTACCAGACATGTCCACAGAAGATTCAACTCAGCTCCTATTAAGTCTGTCGCATTCGGCGATGATACCAATGATGCCAGTGCAAGAAACGGAATCTGAGTCCTAATCTGTCTTGAAGAATGAGACCACAAATCAAGGCGATCATCGAGGTGTTGCATGTTAATTTACCCTCTCATGAGGAATTACTATCAGTATGCCACTTTCCGATGGTAGAGATTGCTCAGGGCTGATTTGAGTCACAGTTTCGGGAATATTGACTCGGATGAGACAGGGTCTCGGGAAGCCGACGCTGAACACATGTCTCTATCTACGAGTTTCAAACGGCTTTCCAGGAGCCGCTGTACAATCGGTCAAAATCACAGTCGAAGGAATAATGGGCAACTGAGTTGGATTGAGCTTCACCTATTATCACTCATGTTACAATGTTTGAGTTTTTCATCCAACGCGTTCACGAGTTGCTTCACAGTGCCTTTGAATCTCCGATACCTCTGTTCACGAGGTGGATACTCTTCCGGTAGCGGAATACATTATTCAAACCGCCACTATGAATGTGTTCAGTTGTTTCCGCGACAAAACATCTCAACCCGACTCAACAGAGTTTGCTCCCCTGACACAGCATGCATCTTCGCCAACTTCAATTTATGCTTCCGGCGAGTCGATGAATCTCTACCTCCATCAACCTAACTGACATCACGACAGAAAATGTATAAATCCCCGCCCACTCCCCATCTACAATCTCCATCCCACAGTCACTCTCTTTCTTCAAACAACATCCACTCGCTCATTTCACAATGAAGATCGCTGTTCTCCTCGCCGCGCTCACTTCTTCGGCCCTTGCCCTGCCGACCTTCCGACCTGATGCTCAGGTGACTGTCGATATCAAGACCAGCAGTGAGTCTCCAATGCTATACCGGTTTTCGCTGGGGGGGGATTTGGCCGAACATGGAGGATCTCCCTGGGTCTATCAAAGAACACGGAAAAGGTTTCCATGTAGCCCAAGGCAATCTCTGAAGAAAGCCGAAGACTGCTGGATGATGGAGTTATGAGCAACGCTGATCTTACCAGATGGTCCATGGGACGATATCTGCGAACGGATCCCCGACTACTGTCATGATCGCCGCCGTGAGCATCCCGGCAAACCTACTTTGGTATTTCCAATCAGAAACGCTGACTAGAGTAGTCAATACGGCCAACTCCAAGGGTCCGTTTGATTGGCGTACGTACAGCCTTATCTTCTATGCCCTCATAGTAAGGCATCAGAATTAACATCCGCAGCGCCCGCTACCACGTCAAATGAACCAGGTGACGACCTGTGTGAGCAGTTTCCATGGCTCTGTGGCAACGAAGGTGAGTGAAGTAGAGCATTTGTTAGAGGACCCCAGTGCTGATGGATAACACAGCCGCTTCCAAGGATATTCCCTTCCCATGGCCGCCAGGTACTACACCCTCTTCTTCCAACCCCGAGAAATACTGATAGGAACCACTAGCTGCTGTCGATGCCAAGAGCTGGCCCCTTACGCCCTTCCCATGGCCTCCAGGTACCGTTTTTGATTACCAGTTCATCATCACCAAGCATACAGTGCTGACGAGAAACTCTAGCTGCTGCTGGTGCTGAGAGCTATCCTTTGACACCCTTCCCATGGCCACCTGGTACCATCCCCGTTGTAGATTGATTTTCAACAAAGACGTCTTGCTGACAGGAATCATCAGCTGCTGCTGGGGCCAAGAGCTGGCCAGGTTTCGATTGGCCACCAGGTATGATCTATTTCCTTACTCTCTCGTCAACCAGAATACTGATAGATCAACTAGCTGCCGCCGGTGCCCAGAGCTGGCCGGGGTTCGATTGGCCGCCAGGTATGACTTCCCATATTCCGATGAATAAAAAGGACAAAGTACTTACATGAATCAGTTGATGCCAAGAGCTGGCCTCTTACGCCCTTTCCATGGCCGCCAGGTACCACATTATATTACCACCCTTTAGAAACAAGCACGATTTACTGATATGAATTACTAGCTGCTGCCGATGCCAAGAACTGGCCGGGTTTTGACTGGCCGCCGGGTATGATCTATTGACTTTGTTTCTCATCAACCAGAATACTGATAGATCAACCAGCTGCCGCCGGTGCCCAGAGCTGGCCAGGTTTTGACTGGCCACCAGGTATGACTTCCCATATTCCGATGAATAGCAAGGACAAAGTACTTACATGAATCAGTTGATGCCAAGAGCTGGCCTCTTACGCCCTTTCCATGGCCGCCAGGTACCACTTTATATTACCACCCTTTAGAAACAAACACGATTTACTGATATGAATTACTAGCTGCTGCCGATGCCAAGAGCTGGCCAGGTTTCGACTGGCCACCAGGTACAATTTCCATTACATCCCCGTCTTCGACAGTTTGAAGCCAACCCAGCTAACAATCAATCACCAGCGAGCGCCTCCACCAAATCTATCCCCCCCGGCTTTGGAGACGTCATCGACCGCGTGTGCAAGCAGTATCCTCAGGCGCCCTTCTGCCGTAACCACTAAGGCGGCGACGACCAGCCCAACATCATCAATCCGTCAACTCGATGGCAGGTCAAAATTACATCTTTTTCTGAGCTTGACAACTCGAGAAACCACGACGGATTCCGTTGAGGCTTGATTGGTGCTGGTTGTATGCACCCAGTTGCACTTGCTGTCGTTGTTTTTTGGAATTGAGTTTTGATTTTTAGTGGGTGGCGGTCTCGTGATTGGGGGTTTTCTCTGGTTGTCGAGACCGCTGTACCGGGTTCGAGATTTAGTTGCTGTTGTTAATGGATTAAGAGCTGTGGTGGGGATATAATGGAGGATGCAGTAATTTTAAACATGTGTCCCTCCATCATTATGGCACAGAGTGATGTGTTGTCGTCTCTTCTCCGTGTGCGCGTTGATAGATATGTTCTCTGGCAGCTCGAATTGAATTGGTACCTCGCATTGAACCGGTACCAACTCCAACCCATCTTACGGTGCTCAGGCTCGTATTCCACGCCTTGCCTAGACTTCTAGACCAAGAGGGGAAGCGGTTAGCGAGTGATACATGCAGGATCCGCAGGATCGTGATGTTGAGCGTGATGATAATGTAGGTGTATGTAGATGTAGTGTCACCATCGGCGCGGGTGGGGTTGGAGAATGTTGAGTTGGTGGAGATATGTAGAGTACTCTGGCGGGTACAGTAGTGGGGATGTGGGGGATTGAGTGCACTCAGGGAAGTGGTGGACGGAATGAAAGTTGAGACGCCAGAGGACTCGACTTGAGGAAACGGGAGTTCTGGTCAAGTCCAACGCTCATGCTTCTATTCCATGGATCCAACTCGAACTCTCAACTCTCCCCGCTCCAACAACACTCGGCTCATGACCGCATCCCTTATCAGGCACGTAGCACTGCATATCTCCAAGAACCGTGACCACGTCGTCGCGTGGCCTGGCCTGGCACGACTCTAGTTACATGAGTTAGCGCACCACATCATGAGCTCCATCTAGCAAGCTCACGTCACACCTCCTGAATGGCAGGGGGATTTCAAGGTTGCGCTCCTTGTCGTTCTTCCTCTCCTTTACGCATACTTTGTCTGTCCAGACCGATACCCATCAACATCGTCAATCGCCGTCAATTCCTCCCACAATCATCACCGCGATAACAGTATAGCTACAACAGCACAATACCAGCACGGCGACAGTTCTGACAGCACGATACCAACACAGCTACAGCTCCGAGCATACCACAATGTCCTGCACTCTCCCCCCCTCCACCACCCCCGACATCGTCTACCTCTACCGCTGCCTCACCTGCCACTCACCCTTCCACATCTCTTCCCCAACCACGCTCCACCTCCTCTCCACCACGCCCGGCACCCTCACGCGCACACCAATCCACCCGCGCTTCTGTTCGCAAGCGTGCATGTCCCTTCATCCCCCCCCCAGTTCCCCCTCCTCCCTTACCTCCCCAGTCGACACTCCCGAAATGCACATCCCGCACAAAAACAAATGGTACAAAGCTTGGATCTGCTGGGCATGCGGGGAGGTCGGGACGCTGGTGAACGAGACCCCTGAGGGAGCGTGTGGGAGGTGTGGGTTGCGCCCGGGAGGGGAGAGTGTGTGGGGCTGGGAGAGGGGGGGGCGGTTTGCGGAGGTGGGGTTTGGGGAGTGGGAAAAGTGGATGGTGGAGGATGTTGGGGAGATGGAGGGGGAGGAGGGGGGGAAGAAGTGAGGGTAGGGGGGAAGGGGAAGGGGGAAGGGAGGGGGGAAGGGAAGGGAAATACTACGGGAGGGGTGAGTGGTTCAGGAGGTACCGGAAACGGCGAATTCGGGAGACTGAATATGTGTGAGGTGTCTGGATTTTGGATTCTTCAGACTCGGATCGTAGGAGGGAGGGTGTGGAGCGGCTCGGCGCTACGTCACTGCCGAGATCAGTGATCCTCCTCCGGTTGTACTCCCTCCTCCTTACTTCCTCTTTCTTCCTACCCTCCCCCTTCTTCTCTGCTTCTCACAACATCACAACATCACCACCACTCCACCACTTCACGTTTCACAAGCCACACACAACTCACATCCCAGCTCAATGTCCTCCTCCTCCCCCCGCACCTCCCACGAAACCGACACCACGACCGCACCAACGCCCGCTACTACAACAACGGCTTCAACGCCGTTGACATCCCCGCCGATTGTTGCGTCAGAGTCGGAACTACCAGTAGCAGGAGTAGAAGCAGTGGGAGAGGAGATGGGGGCACAGCAAGAGCAAGAGCGGCCGTCGCTGCATAGTATCACCGGCATGCCAATAACTTCCTCTCTCTCTTCAGCTCCTCCAGCTCCTCCAGCTCCTCCAGTTCCGACGATGACCGAAGAAGCTCCCCCTCTCGACGCAGCCCCCGAACCCACGCCCCCTCCACCTCCACCTCAGGCTCCAGCTCCAACCTCTCCCCCCACCACCTTACACCCCCAAACCTCTCCCCCCACAACTACAACAGCCACCAAAACCGCCCCCTTCACCACCCCCCTCCCCGCGACCGCACCCCTCCCGCAACCCTGTTTCCTCCCCACCCCCCCAATCACCAAACCCCCCCCGCACATCTCCAGCCGCACCACCAGCTACGGCTACGGATACGGCCTCTCCCGAGAACCACCGCAGCCTCAGCCAGGCGCGAGGCCACAGCCGCCGTTTCAGCCTGCTCCCACTGCGACAGTCTACCCCCAAAACACCAGCAGCTACACACAGGCATCTCCATACGGACAGGAGAACCCCTACGGATACCACCAGAATACGCAGATTGACCGCGAGGACTATGGTATGGGGGAGGAGGGGGGGGGGGAGAGGGGGGGGTGGTTGGGGATGATTGCGGGATGGGTGGAGAGGGTTAATGAGGGGTTTGTGGGGTTGGTTGAGGGGAGGTGGGGTGGCGGTAATGGGGGTGGTGGGGGACGGGGGGGAGTGTAGGCTGTGGGAAGGGAGAGGAGGAGGGATTGGGGGAGAAGAGGAGGGATTGGGGAAGGGGAGGAGGGATTGGGGAGGCGGGGTTTTTGGGGCGTTGGTTTTCGGCTTTTTGAGTTTCGTTTTTTTTTGGTGGTGGTAGTGGTGGTGGGGATTTGGGAGTTGCAGTGGGTGTGGGGGTGTGGGTGTGGAGTCGGCTTTCTTTGGTGCTTTTAGTGCTTTCAGTTTCTTGGACTCTTAAGCTCTTGGGTTCTCGGATTGGTTGGGAGTTTTTTTGTTCTCGTTTCGTTTCGTTGCTTAGTTGGATTCGTTGGTTTCCTTGTTCCGTCGTTTAATAAGTACTAGTACACCAGTATATATTACTGAACATTGTAGTGTACCAGTGCATTGCGCCCAGATAGTTATCGTTGATGAGATGATATATGTATGGTGGCATAATCGAGTCATGATCATGTCTCACACGCACACACGTGTCCTTGCTTCCTTCAGAAGGGACAGATAGGGGAGAAGACAGAAAGGAGAAAAGGGCTGCGTTTTGTGAGGGGAGAGAAACGGGGGGAAACGGACTCGAGTTGTGAAGAACGATCGGAAAGGTATCTATGAGGTGGTGATGATGGTGGGTGAGGGATGTAGTGGGAGAGGGATGAATGAGGGAATGTGAGAGAGGATGGGAGGCGGTGTGAAGAGTTTGAGATATTGGGGGATTTGAGGGAGAGAATGTGTGTGAGAGAGAGAGGGAGTTGGGGTTTGGAGAGTTGGAGAGTTGGAGCGTCAGAAATCCAGCACGTCACTTATACAAAGGAGAAATGGCGACACCAACTCTCGCCAAGTTGAGCCGGCGGCAAGAACTGATTCGTTAGATGCCCTGGACTATGCTACTCTACTCTACTCTACTCTACTTGTAACTAGTACGAGTACAGCCCGGCCAGTGCAACCTCATCGTCTGAAAGGTTATTTCACTCAATTCCCTTCAATCAATCTCCGCCTGTCAATCAATCAATCAATCAATTCAGTGAGTTTTGATAAACCAACGTCATCAGACTATTGTACTCTACCGGTAACTACCCAAAAAATCCGCAACCCCAAACGCCATACGCCAATTGAAACCCCCCCGTGACATTAACGTTGAAAAACGCTGCAAATTAAAAATTCAAAATTCAAAACAGTCGTCCCCGGACGTACAATGAAATTCTGCACGCTCACTCTCCCTCCTCCCCGGCCTCTCCTCCCTCTCGCTTTTATTGTGTTCAACACCTGGGTTCCTCCATTGCTGACCCACTGTAGTGGTAATCGTATTAACCAGTAGTTAACCGATAGTGCTCAGAGGCGGGAACTCTCAGCAAGCTCGACCTCCAATCCCTTCGCCATCCCCATCCCCGACGAGATGAATCGTACCAATCCCCCTCACCACAACCGCATAAATCCATCCACCCGCTTTGAATGGTTTCAAACGCGAACGCAACCTGAAACCGCTCAACCACATCTACCCCGCGCCTTTTTCACTCCCCCCCTCTCCACCACCATTGTTCGTGGAACCGTGACTATCCTCCACCAACTCCGGCACCGACTCCTTGTTACTATTCCGCACCGACTCCTGCTCCCCATCTTCCCCATTTTTTTTCCGCACCGCAACCGATTGTGTCTCCAGATCCTCCTCAATCGGCACCTCGATCTCATCATCTTCCACGGTATCCAGATCCGTATCCATGGCCGAATACAGCTGGGCATCCACCTTCCCCATAATCCCGCCTTCCTGGACCAGCACGTTCCTGCCATCAACGTATATACTCCGTGGTAGCTGTACACTCGATGTTTTCTCACTGATACTAGTGGAATTACGGTTCCCCCTCCTTGGCGCCTCCGGATCTGATGTATTATCAAAGTTCGGTGACTCCATAGGTTGTTGACAGTTTCTGCAGATTCGTTGACGAGTGGGCAAAGAACTGCTCCAGTTTTCGTTACTTGGATTCTCTTGTCGTGGAGCCCAAGAGGACCCGTCGTTGTTTCTCCGGCAACAGAAACATCTGGCGCGCCACTTGGTGTGGTACCAAAGGGGCAGCAGTGACCTACTTTGTTCGCACACGTGCGAATCTGGAGAAGCGGTTCTTTGTTGTTGTTGTCGCTTTCGTCGGTCGCACCACTTCTTCATCAGGGCGTTCATCAGTTGTCTGAGGCAGATGAAGGAGCCGGCAATGTTGGCGATTTCGCCTTCGCAGGTGCACAACATGACGTTTCGTATTACTCGCATACAAATGTGTGTGTCCTTAGGTTGGTGGGCGATTACATCGCCGAGGCGAGCAGCGGAAAGGGTGATGGCAAGACCACCGATAGCAACGTTGAGGAAAACAAGGACTGATTCCGGGTGATCAGTATCATCACTACAGGTGATAAGCCAACTGTCGACAATTAAATAAGACACTTACCTTTCTTTCGGCGTGGCATGTTTAGTCGAGCAACTCGGTTTATGGGAATCGCAATCACATAAAGATCCACGAAAAGCGAAACTGAGGCGCTAATGATGGGGAATGGGCGTTGAACCATGTTGCAGATACCTTCAGAATTGATTACGTCGCCGCGGTCATATCTCGAAATCCACGGTACACATGCCCACATAATGACCTGAAACCAACTGTTAGTGCTACTGATCAGAATAAGGAATCTCTAAGTCGATGAACAGGGTTGAACGTACCGGAATAGCTATGACAGCCAGCAGTAGGCAGCCCCCGATGCCAATCCCAATAGCTATTCGATCGGCGCGATAGGTCATGAGCTCGGAGAAGAGAAGTAAAATGGATACGCGGATCATGGTAAGTCCAAACCATGTTATGCAGTCCAAGGTAGTGATATACTTTAAAGTAGAGCCATCAGTGACCATCGGCTATGGCGAGGAGAGATCTTACTATCAAACGGCGTCCAATTTCGCTTATACCTCTTTCTTTGTCTTGATGAACAAGTTCGATGATTGTTAACATTTGAACGATTACTATCGAAATCTGAACCAATCTTTCAGTGAATTACTCCAACAATCATAGGCTGAAATGATGGTACCTCGCCCAAGAGAAAGGCAATATCCGACCAACGCCAGCGCTTGTTATAGTACCATCTCGAGACTAATCGCATACTTCCAATGCAAATGCCAACTCCCATTACCACCCATGAGAAAACCAGAATAACCCGTCCCCCGGGAATCTGAACAACCCACGACATCGCCTGTCAAGGTTGACTCCGATCGACGACCGCAAAAGCGATAGAGGTTCGATGTTGACGTGGTGGTGTATTGTGCTATATACGACAGTGTAGGAGATCCGAAGAATCGAGTTTATGGGTGCAGAAACGGCGAAAGCGGCTCAGATGTTTGATGTTACCAGCATCTCTGCATGTCGTCTGGGTCGATGTCGATCGATGAAAACGAAGGGACGCAGATACGGGTGCTGTAATGAGACGCGTTGATCGAGTAGGGAGGTTGATTACAAACAATAGTTAGGTTCTAGGTATGGGACTGACAGTAGTGTGAGTTTGGGGTGTGGCAAGTGAAATAAGACGAGGAATTACGAACAATTCGTGCAGAACAGATAGTGTAAGGTGTAAGAAGAGTGTAGGAGCGTGCTATATGATGTTGGCACTCCTTGCGGTGCCCGGATCGTTAAAAGGTGAATACGGGTGCCCCCTCGCGGTCTGGAAACAGTATCCTGAAAGCCCCGGACGGGACACGGGAGCTTCCAACCTCCCCAAACCTCCATTTCGAGTCTGAAAATGGAATATAAAGGTTCTGGGGACCACATCATAGCCCCTCCCTGTAGTTTAAACATCTGAGAAGTGGTTAATCCAGCGAAACAGCTGGAAAAGAGCTGCTGGGTACGTCAGGTGTTGATCCACGGAGAAACCAAATCGGCTTATTCCCTAGAGCCCTAAAACACCCGGGGGACCTGTGAACGTATGGAAAGGATGGTTCCGCGGTTCACGGATCGCACAGTCCCCCAGTTCATGAATGACTCGGTTAAAGCCAGTCATGTGCCAATGCAGAGGAGTTCGTTGGTTGCGAGTAACGTCGCATTTCAAGAACTTGCGGGAGTTGACGCGATTGCGATTCCACAATAAGCTGATCTGGTCCACTAAATCTTAAGCTGTAACGTTGCATTGGGAGTAGTGAGTTTGATCAGGAGCGTCTAGGTAGACGAGCGAGTTGCCATGTGACCGGGAAACGGAGATAGGCATGTTCATCGTGAATTGCCACTCAGGAGCAACTGAGGGCCCCAGAAGACTTGAGTTATGCTGGTGAAGATTAGTGGATGAAGAGAGTTCAGAGTCTCCTGCTAGGGATACCTGGAAAACTATCTATAATCTACAAGAAATGGGTAACTGTTGATGGGGAGAAGTAGTAGAGGCTCTTTGCACCGTCGCGGGGGATTCCATGGCCGCGGGTTGATAGTAAAGGATGGGTGTAAGAGCATGGAGCTGAGCGGATAGAGGTGAGGGGTCTGTGGTGCGGGGATGGTGGTGAGAATTCGGAAGAGAGAGAGAGTGAGAGAGAGAGAGAGAGAGAGAGAGAGAGACGGCTCGGGCGCCAACCGCCATCTCCATCTTATTCCTCCGTGCTCGTCCCCGCCTCACCACCATCTACCATCGCTCTCCTACCATCGAATCGTCACCATTAATATCCACTGGGTACCGCTGTTCAACTGAAATCGATGTGGATCTTCAACCCGCCCTATTTCTCGCAGATTCCCGCTGGGATATCGATCAGCTCAGAGCTCGTTTGACCATTCTGCTTTTCTTGAACAGTGTCTTATTGGTCATAACTCAGAAATGCTGACTCTATGTACATGAAACGGAAGTTTAGCTACTCAAAAAACATGCGGAATTACTCAAAAAGAACACCCGGTATCATACAGCCTGCCAGACTCCCACCAACCGCTCATCGCCCCTCCCCAATAAACCCTGATCTACACCGTCTCAGAGCTCAGAGGAACATGCTCCTCACCCTTTTCGCCCTTCTTGATCCGCGATCTTCCAATCAGCGCCAACGCCGTCAAAACGAGCCAGCCCAATCTACAACACCTCAGTCAGCATTCACCCAACACCCAGGTCGTCTCCGAAAACCTACGCAAGAGCGACCGCCAACCCAATTCTGATAACTGACACAACCCCATCACCACCTTCTTCGTATACAACACGGCGATAACGGTACCAAGAGTCCACGAGAAACACCACACCAAACACCGCAGATGCCCGTTCCGCTCATTGACCGGGCTCCTCTTAGAATCGAGCGCGTTCTGCAGCCCAGAACAGACTGGCATAATCGTGAGGGAAATATTTCCGGCGAGTTTGGTTTTGCCATTCGTCCAGTTGACGATTGTTGTTGCGAGAAGGCCTATCGCGAGGATGAGGAGGAGGATGTTGATGATGGAGGCTGGGCGCTGTAGTGACATTGACATGATGGCGGAATCCCGAGGGCAATTTCGATTTAGTGCGATTGTGATACCAGTAATTTCTTCGGTGGGGTAGGATCTGAATCCGTGCTCTCGTGAACTATGGAAGCTTGGGTATTTAACTCTGGTTGACGCGGAAGTGTCGATATGCACTGCCACACGTAAGATGTCTCATTGACGCGCTCGTCCAATCCACTGGCTCATGTCCAGGGCTGTTTGTGAACCAATTGTGCACTTTGCTGCACAAACGCGACGAACGTTAGCACACGTAGATGGTGTTGGGTTCCTTCAAGAAGGGTCATACACTACGTAGGTTTTGCCGAGGTATGCGAAACCTGGGGTTGTGGCTGGAGCGCGGACTGCGGATTGCACTCCCAAAACTTCCACTGGGTTGAAGCACGCGCCTGGGGTACTGCCATCGAAACGGCACTTATATTAACTGACGTGATCCAAGGGCTACGGAAATGACACATTGGACTGTAAGGCTCTGCGGCCTATTGTTGTTCAACAGCAGAAACATCCATACGATTCTGGAAGTTCCAGGGCCATATTGGTACACCGTGCTCCGCATGATAGTTATCTCGTTCGTTCGACTGACATTGTCATAGTATGGTGTTGTATTCTTCTGTACCCGCGCAGTCTAACATCCGGTTAGTATCCCATGCCGCGAGCTTAAAGACGACTCTTCTTCCCGTATCATCTCGGCCGCCCGTGGAGATGATTTACACAGCTGGAGTAGCGATTGGACTCCCGATTAGAAGAAACGAACCAGCGACGATATACATCAGCACAATCTCGTTTCTCGTGCATTGGTGCTCTTCAGAAACACCTACCGTTACGAAGGGTTACAACTCGTGTAACCCGCCCAGGGATCATGCGAGAAACCGTTCTTGAAGGCCCCAGTGCATCAACGACAGACGACGACTGCCATGTGTGGATTCATCCAAAGTTCTGCAATACCACCGATATTAGCAAGTGATATGGCGATCAACTTCTCCTGGACGCCGTCCATGGTAGCAGAAACGGGAGCAACCATGAAAATAACCTTGCGTTTGCACAGGGAAGCATGAAAACTTGACAGCTCCATGCTCTGATGGGTACCATGATTCTGGGACCCAGTTGTAAGAGTACACATGATAAAAGTATGCAACCGTCCGCACATCGATGGAATCGCGCCCGAATGTCTTGCGGACCTCATTCTTGAGTTTGCTCGAAATATAAGATCAGGACGTTCGTAATGTGGATTCACACATACATACAATACCGCTACCAGGACGACTGAGAGCTGTGTACTGGTTTCTTCGTCCAATCTAAATCTTGTGTTGACATGCTGACACAATGGGTGTGTCTCTCTGATATCGCCATTCCACCTCCTGTGGATATGGAGCATCTACCTAGGTACCGTCTAGCTTCCTCCTCCGACGGGCCTGAACACAGCTGGCACACTGATCCTAGCTGTTTGGACGCGTTCAACTCAAAGCACTCCCGCTTAATCTTAATCCACTACTACTTTCCCACCCCAACAGTCCGAACGATCTCCAGGGAAACTCCGATACAGATACCGGTGCCCTCAAAGATGAGTTAGGGGAAATCGACAGTTATTGAAGCTTCAAGGTCGGAAACATCGGTGTTGACGGTTGATGGTGGGATTACGAGTGATATCCGGACGACTGAGCTTGCGATGGTTCCGACAGCGACGATGAATTAAGAACCTTAATGAGAGCAAGATACAAGATGCGATGTGCGTGGACTACGAGATGCACAACGGGAACTACCGGAACTATGGAAAAGGATCAGGAAGGCCATCATCTGTCTACAGCGATTGGCGAAGAGGAATCTAGAGACTTGTCTCAGCACCATAGTTGAATCATACAATATCTCCAAGTCCAAAATCAAAACACCGGCATCCCTCGTTGAGCAAAACTCAGTCGGTGGCTGAAATCCCTGTCAACCCGATTTGGTGCCCGGAGCCCCAATGCAGTGGCCCGCCATGACGGGAACTGAACAGGATCATTCTATGGGTTATGGCTTGAGTGAGTTTGGTCGAAGACTGCACTGGGTATGAAAGTTTGCTCTCCTCACCTCGATATTCCTTTCCCCGTATCAACCCCACCCACAAATTCGCTTTCTTCTCCTCTGACTGACATCTATTTCACCTAACGCCGTACTTTTGTTTCCTTCCTCCTGTGTTCAAACTCCCTAGCCAGTAATCGCTCATCATACGTCGTCAACGTGAACGTTAAACCGTTACGAATGAACTCCATCACCCGCTTAGCTGTAGCCCGAACCGCGATCCCCGTACTTGTCTATAACCACGCCTTAGCTCCGAAAAACGCCAGGCTACGGAATGCGACGATTTTGGCGTGTGAAACGTCGCTCGTGAAGTTGGCTAAATCGCCGATGGAAATCGTGTATGGGGAGATTGTGTATGTGTCCTTCCTCCACCCGAAGTACTACTAACAGCCGAAAAGGAATCCTCCACACACAAGTTTCAGCGACGAGAGATATCATGCGACGGTGCGAATCAGTAGCTTGCAGCATTTACAGGAACACAAATTCCAGTACTTACATGTGCTGATGAGTAAGGACTGGGAGTATATGGGGGATCACATACTGGGGAAGGTTAGGTATAATAAGAGGCCGGTGTTGGTGCCTATGGATTTGGCGATGGGATTGTTGGGAGGAGGTTTGAGTAATGGGAGGATTGGGAGTCTGGGGGTTGGGAAGTGGGCGAGGATGTGAGGGATGGAGGTTTTTGTTTGGAGTTGAAATGGTGGCTAGTGATTATGGAGGACGTAGTGGTTAACTAATGCATGTATTTCGAGTCCTATAGAAGGGCAATCTTTATAGATTACATTCAATGGTAGTATATATATCGATATATGGTTTACAATAAGGGATGTTTGGCGCTATTCTGTCGTGGTGTTTGCTGATGAGACGTGTTGGTGATTGCGCGTGTGCATGCACATGTTATCACGTGACTTTCGCTGCTGCGAGCACTCTGCCACTGCCATCGTCTCTTTCCTCCCTTCCTATCCGTCTGTTCACTACACAGCCTTTTTGGGCCCCTCTCACCGCAACTGTCTCGCAGATTTCGCAATCCCGCACAATCATGGTGGGTACCAACCCAAAGCTCTCATGTGCATGTGAATAACGCGATAGATCCGGTTCTATCATATCAGGCTGACCACGTCCTTGTGCAGTTGGGCACGATGACATCCAACTTCCTTCACCGGAAAACTCACCCGCGACGATAGCGTGTCCGCAACCATTTCTGGTAACGCTGGCGGATTAGTGTTACCATTGTCTCGCCCCTATACATTTAGGCAACACTCCGACAGTCTAGATTAGAGCCGCCAACAAGATGATTGGACAATTAGGGAGCTGGAGGCTCCGGCTTTTATCACCAGCTGAGCTGTTGAAAACCACCATGGTACCCCGCGCAAAAGCTACAACTACGACAACGACGGTGTCGCTCTTCAACTTCAGTGTTCCCCGGTGGACTTGGAGACACGGATAATGGATTCATCCTCATCGACACCGCCGACACGAAGTTCCTCGCGGCGATGGGATCTTCCGCACTTGATGGTTCCGCGGTTGGGGGGTTATGCGCACATCCAGGAGACTGGGCAGGATGAGGAGGATATCACGTTGCAGGCGTCAACTTCGACACGGCCGCACTCAATCCCAAGAAAACCGTTACCCAATGCCTCCGTCGAGACTTTGGTGGTCCATGGTAGTAGTATGAATGGTACAACGGAAGTGGGATCGATAACCGGCGATTACGATGATTTGGGACCGGTGGAAGAGCTTCATCGCGATTCGATGCCGTACTTGGTATTTTCGGTGATTGCGGCGTTGATCCCGCCTGCGTTTTTGGTTTTGGCGATTATTACGGTCGTATTGGATGGGAAACCGTTGTCCAACTGGGGGGAAAAGGTTCAAAAAGCGCTTTTATTGGTGAGCGCAACTACGAATGAACTTACAATTGACCAGTGGTTGATTTGATTTGTGGTGAAAAAGGTCCCGACAGTGTATCCGATTCTCTTTGCTGGGTTAACTTCCAAGTCACTGCGTTCTTATGCTGTAGATTTGGCTGCTCGGGGAACCACTCTGGGGACACTTGAACAAGTGAGTGTCAAAATGGTCACTCTCCTGCCATCAGGGCTGATAAGCGTCTAGTTCCTCGGGAGTGGCACCTTCGGAGGCACTATTGTCACCGCGTTTGTCCTCAGACTTGCCAATGTAACGACGTTAATGCTGTTTGCAATCTGGTCTCTTTCGCCGTTAGGAGGACAGGCCGCCCTTCGTATGCTTGACACCCACAAATTTATGACGACCAACGAGTCTGCGGATATCTGGCACCTAAGCTCCGACTCGGAGCCATGGCTCACAGGCGGGTCCGCCATCTCCAGGGTAGTTTCCATGGTCGACGCAACCTTCATTTCCTCCATTCTGGCACCAGAGAGCGCACGTCAGGACACTACAGATATGTACGGGAAAATCAAAATCCCACTGATCGAGCCCCTCGAAACAAATAAATCGACAAGTGATGGATGGCTTACCGTCGCTGAAGATTACGGCCGGTTTTCGTCCCTCGCGGGAATCCCACACATGGTGTATCCTAATCCGAATCCTGACGCCCATGGAGTATTTAACATGGAAACGTCGTATTTCAAGTTTGATTGTGAAAAACCCCTCAATTTCAGTCAGCATATGATTCCTGGCCCCGTCCGTGATGGATTTTCGGCCCAGGCTCCACATGGTAGTTCGATACGTGCCCAGACGTTATATCTGAACTTGACCGAGGCCGAATACAAGTCTGGCCGGATGACAAACCGCAATGCAGCCTCCGGACCACGAAAGATGGAGTTTGCTTCTCGAATGGGTCATGTTTATCACCCGGCGTTGAACGAGACAACCGCATACTTTGCATATGCCCAGTGCTCCATGACAACGACATATGTAGAGTCGACGGTGACTTGCAAAGACAAACGTTGTCGAGTAACCGCCATGCGCCGAAGCCTTCTGGATCACGCAGCGGAACACTTGAGCGTTATGGACGGCATCGGCGACGCTACCAACATAAATTTCTACAGTCTCTTCAATTTCGCTGGCGCTCCTGCGTCAAGCGGGCTTGACTCCCCCAGCGAACGTTACCTTGCCAAATCCGACGACTCCTGGTCTATGATCAACAACGTCCAGGAGACCGCCAACGTGGTCGCCGTCGACAAAGAAGCGTTTTCCGAGCGCCTTGGTACACTCGTCAATACCTACTGGACCATCTTCCAAGCCCCCGTCACCGTCAACGCTGCTGCGGAGAAACTCATCAGCGATGTCCCTGATCCGATTTACCACGGCTTGCCGCCCAATACCAAGGTCACAACCCGCGGAGAAGCAAAACCCTTCGATCCAATCAATTATCCCTACCTGGCTGAGAAATCGAAAGCACAGTATATCCTCTACGAGGAACGATACTACTGTATCTGGGGCTGGTTAACCTGCTTCGGCATCTCCGCCGGCATCTTTACTATCGTTTCCCTCGTCGGCCTCTTCTGTCAATTCCAACGTATCGCCCCGGATATCTTTTATGTTTCTGGGTTGACGAGAGATACGCCGTATATCCGTGTCGATGGCGAGCCTGGGTTGACCGCCATGGACGGCGGTATCAAGGCATTCAAGTTGAAGAATATGAAGGTTATGATTGCGGATGTGATGCCGGAGGAGAAGGTCGGGAAGGTCGCGCTGATCGCGGTGGATGAGAAGATGGGGGAGAAGGTGAAGGATTGGGGGAAGCTGCAGTGGCATAGGAAGTATCTGTGATTGATGCCTCGGGAGGAGGGGGTTGTGAATACTTGTGTGTGTTGTGGATTTAGCATGCTGTTTGCATTCTACGCTGTACGGGTTTAGACTTTACGAGTACCTCGAATGTTATACCCTGATGAATGTTATGTTGTAGATATATATTATAATATCATGATGGTTGCGTTTTCTTTGTAGTTAGCGCTGGACTCTAATACTCTACAGGAGATGAAGTTCACAGCAGCCGTAGAAATAAGCTGAAGCCAGTGGTCCGTGATGTCATTCAGCACAGATGTTGCAGCCACTTCTTGAGGCACCCACCTTCTTTCAACAACCGTCATGATCCTTCAGACCGCTCTGAGCTCGCACCACCGGCACGACCACACGACATTTCCCCACTTTCACGGTGTCATACAAGCCCGATAAATCGTCACAGTAGTCCCGGTACTGAAGCTCGTATTCCAGCCTAGCTAGCTCTAGATCCAGCCACAACCACTGGCAACATGCAACAGAGGTATGAGCCCTGGATACCTGAACCCCAAGCTCTAGGTTACTGTTAATACCAGTGAAGTCGTCACAAGGCAATTCCTAGTGCTGCACCTGTCCAGATGAGTAGCGGGAGGGTCTAAGCTGTCCCAGTACAATACGATACGATACGTATTACGGGACATGTGAGTTGATAGTGTTGGACAGAAGAGAACGACCACCCATATTGGCAGGGCGGCGGAATCAGGCCTCATTTTGATAGAACCCCTGTGACAAACTGCACCCCAAACGGACCAGCTTATTCCGGTATTGGGAAGGATGTTCGCTACGGTATTTCGGAAAGCAACGTGGTATGGGTTGATGTCAGTGTCGGTGTTGCTACATCGCACGGTGCGAGCCAGGCATCTGGATGATGACGGGGTAGTGTCACAGCGTGGGGATGCAGCTTGGAGTTGTGAGAGTTCGCGACAGAAATCTTGGTGAAAGTGATCTGGGGATAACCGCTGAAGGCTCGTGTATAGAAGGGGGTTGCAGGGGATGGTGGTGGAAATTCTACTCTTATTATCACTTCAGCCGTGATGATGGTTCCAGGTTGGCGAAAGCCCGTCCTTGAGTGTAGTACCCACCGAAATCCATCACTTTACCCGAACCTCATGATCGCCCCCCTCATGTTCCAGAGTGGTGTGCAGCTTTCCGGAGGAGGGGATAAAGCTTCACGGATGCCTAATCTGCCGATAACCCCAGGATTTTGGCAGCTCAGCGTCGTCTGAGATCGTAATACCAATTGTTAGGATCGACAGTTGGGAGTTATGGAGAGGAGGAGGAATTTGAAGGCAATAATGCGGTGAAGGAAGACGATGATGATGGATAGGTTGAAACGGCGGACAAAGATGAATTGATGGGCTGGTCGTGGGGCATGATGGATGGAGACACTATGGACGAATAGGAGGACGAACTGGCAGGCTATGGTAAAGAGGTCACGATGTTATGAGAATTCATGAAAACAAGCGCTTTCATTGTCGTTTCTGCAAGGCGCATTACGCATACCACTATCTCTATAGATCACACGAAATAGAGATTCATAGTGCGGTTCGCGGGCGCCAACGCCGGCATCAGCGCGAGGAAAAACAGACAAAAATATATCCAAAGTATTCATCGGCTGTATGGGCATCTGAAAAGAAGCAGGCACATATGCATGCTGCGTCCTAATTAATGTCGCTTAGTCTCGTTTTGTTTTCGCACATCAGAGGTCGGAAAGAGAGCGGTCATGTTATTCTTGCTTCCTACAGTAATTCAATAGATAATTGGCTGGCCACCTTACGTTTCCCGTCAACTTGAAACACAAATGTACATAAATAGATTAATGCCTTTTTTTGTTCAGTTGTTAGCTAGACTGCTTATTGGTTGGCAGTTAAGTATTTTGTACATATAAGTAAATATAGTCCACTAGGCATTCCTGGCCCGATGACAACATAGTGTGGGACCGGTAAAGGCATATACTGGAAGGCCTACCTAAATACGAATGTACCGGGCTGATTCATGGGTATATAAGGACGTGTGACCCACTTATACTTCTGACGCCTCACATCCTCCCTTTTCACAATAACGAGTAGAGACAAAATGGCGCTGCTTCTCACGGATTCGAAGAGTTCGTTTCCGAGTGGAGTGGAAGCCCGAGTAATTCTTCGAAGGGACCATCCCCGCGATCAACAACGCCGACCTGCAAGGAACAAGTTTCACTGGAGAAGAGCAAAGGCGTAGAAGCGAAATCGTCGACCCGCAAGAAACAAGTATCGAACGGTTCACTGAACCAAGTAAAAGGAAAGAAGGCCCCCCCGAAATAAGGATCAAGCCAGTTTTGATGGATGTGGTTGACGTTCGTCACACCTCACACCATGCCTCGTTCGTCACAGAGTTAACCCTTGTCCAGGCTTCGGGGAGTATTTAATTATATTGATGGTCTAACGGCGGTAGGCTTTGGGGTACTGGGACGGACGCTTGAGAGTTGGGATGGATTCAAGTTTGCGATTTTTGATTATTTTTTTGTGGTTTTTGGTTTCGGACGTTGGTTGCGAGTTTTGGTTTTACGCTTCGGTTTTCTGTTGCTGCTTTTCCTGTTTTTTTTTT
>ML220159.1:0-36974 GCA_004786065.1 Ascodesmis nigricans | reverse complement strand
TTTTCAAATTCAACTTAATGCAATGCAGTTTGTCAAGATAAAGGGACAGCTCAACCCATCCTTGGATGATGTGACTCTCAATCAGGCTCAAAGTTCTAAGTTGTTGCATCACAACGGGTCAGAATGGGTTGTTACCCTCAAAGACAACAGTGCCACAGCAACCAATCAAGAGTTAAGTAAATTCCAACCAAAATGTCGGCCAGAAAGCATCAGGGTTTGGGTACGTTTTCCTCGAGCTAGTACTTTATGCTTTGTTTCTTTTACATGTTACTTTTTATTCATACTCTTCGATTGAACGTAATGTGGTTTTCTTATGTCTCCGTGCCCAAGGGTTCGCGACCATTGCATCTGTCATGTTCTTTGAGTTTTCATCTCCGCTTACCAATGTTTACAAATCATCTCTTGACCTAGTATCCTCTGCCTTGCCTCTTAGGCTTCCCGAATCCCTATCCTCCTATGATAGCCCTGACCACCCCACTGTGTCTTTTGAGTCTTTCTCTGCTCTATGACTTCTCGATCTTGGAAGGATCTTATCCTCTTGTCTTTGGTTCCTCGTCCCTGTTGTAAGATCGCTTTCTCACAAGGGTGGAGGAGCCACTTCGGAGTGAGAGGAAGCTCCATGTCGGGTATGCATTACGGATGTCCTCCTTCAGTCATGCCAATCCCTCCTCTGGGGTATTAATATCTTATCCTGCATGGTAGTATCGGCTCAGGCTCACTGCGTGGAGCTCCAGTCTATGCAATGATTTGTTGGCCTTCAGTTATTCTGTTGCATTGTTTGCTTCTTCAACTGCTTTTAAGAGCGTCTCTTTGTATTTTAGGGTTATGTTGCCCGTAGCTCCAGGTCCCAACTTTGCTGTGACCGTTCCTTTCACGTTTAATTCTATTTTTTTGGATTCGGATATGTGGGGGAGCTCTAGCTTCGTTGAGCCCCATGTTCATGGCTACCACTATTTCCGAGGTCGGACAGGATTCTTCGTCTTTCTTTCTTTCAATATTAAACCTTCTCTCGGCGTTGGTGGCATTATTCCTGGGTAATGTGTCTGTTGTTGCCGTTTTCTTCTTGGATTTTGAAGATATGACCGTTTCCCAGTCTCCTCCTCTGTCGTGATTCATATGATGTCCCTTCTTAGCTTGCTGGGCCCACGTCAAATGTGGTTCCGGAGTTGGGGGTAAAAAAATAAAAAAAATAAAAATGACTTGGTGGCGTCCGGAAGTGGGCGTAAGGTACCATATCTGGCAACGGTCATAGAACGATGAAAACGAGGCTTCCCATCCGCTCTGCCATATATAAGCATTGTATCGCCTGGTTAGTACTGCAGTGGGAGATTATGCGGGAATCTCAGGTACTGTAGATATGTTTTTGTTTCCTTTCTTCCCTTCTCTTTTGTTACACCTTGAGGCGTTCTAACGCCCACTGTTGAGTTTCATATGTAGCCATCCCTTCTACAAGCCGTCCTCTCGGTCGTAATCCCAGTGCCACCTTCCTCCTCCAGGCCTCCTCAACTTCTCTAAAGATTCCTAACTACAGCATATTAATCCCCAATCGGAAACCCTCCACCCGCATAAATCCCAGCTGGGTTAGAAACCGGTAGTCTCTTGTAGGACTTTGCAGGGCTTCTGCGTTGCTCCCGTTTCAGAATGCTGTTTGCCGTCTGTTGTTATCTTGATGGTGATGAAGACTTACAAGGTTTATTTCCACATGACATATCACTCGCCACCGTAACTAGTTGATAAGTGCTCAAGTAGATTATGCATAAAAGTCTGATTTTAAACTAGATACCCTGTGCATTAAGTGTGTAGATACTGTTATAAGCATTGACCTGGATATCCCAATACCACCCATCTCCTTTCATATGCGTGGGCTCGTCACCATCACTTGACCGTGTCGATCCAGGGTCTGGGGTCGTCTGTCTCGCTCTGAAGCTGTCGATTGCGCCTGGTCGCATCAGCATCCTGGAATCGGGAGTCTTGCTGTGATTGGAGGTTCGTGTAGAAACGTTTATCCATTGGCATAGACACGGTGATACAGGCACACACCTCCACCACAACAACTTAAACGAGGATGACGAAGTTGGGGCGGTAGTTGGCATCCCAATCTGTCAGCTCTCGCGAGACCCTCATACAAGTGACATATACACACAGCTCCACATATGTCCTGAGGCGTCAACCACCAGGCTGGTGGTACAAGTTGCGGGGGCGCCCAGGAGCAGATCGCCAGGCCAGTAGTACGCACCGGACTATGCCGCCCATCCACCTGCGTCGAAAGCCAACACCAGCAATCTCTCACACACCCTCCAACCACACCATCAACCCCTATCTCGCGCCCTCTCGACCCAACTCCGCTGCCCTCGACGTCTCCCGCCCTCTACCGAAACGATCTCCCTGACTACGACGACGCCGACACGACGACCCACGACAGCGGATGCCACGGTGGTGAGCCCTGCGATGATACCGGAGCCGAGTCTGAGCGGGGGTGGCGGAGGTGCGACCACAAGGTGAGAGTGGGAGTGAAAGGGAAACCCTCTTATATGATGCTGCTTTCCTGGTCTCCCCCACCCCATGAGTCGATGGAGCTCCCCCGCTGACCCATCCTTCGCTGCAGTTTCGACATTGAGACGGCGAGAAACGAGTTTACACGCCGCCTGACCCCCGACGAGGCAAAGCTGTATTACGACACCACCTCGGCTGCAGACTGTCTTGCGCGCTTTGAGGAGGATGTAGTGGCCCAAAAGGCGATGAAGAGATTGGTGCTGGCGGTCAGGGCTGTGGAAGGCTATGAGAAGGCTCTGGAGGTTATTCGTGGCCTTGACATGGAGCGGGTGGACGAGCTGTGGGGAGCGGTCGTCGTGATTGTGAAGGTGAGTGAGGGGGGGACTCTTTTCCAGGACCATGCCAGGACCAGTCAACCATCTGGACTGCGGGATTTGGGATTCGGATCCAGAAGGAGATGGCGCTTGATGAAACTGATACTGGTGTCCACAGGCCGCAGCTGGTACCGACTTTATGCTCAAGCTCTCCTCCCACATTGCTTCCATCGCCGACAACCTCTCCCGTCTCGTGCTGTACGGACGAATACTCTCCACTAGCCGCGCCTTCCAGCATGCCGCCGCCCTCACCTATGTGCTCACTTTCGAGTTTTGTTCCGCTGCCAGAGCTGTGTTCATGCCTGAAGAGACAGAAAAAGACAAATGTCCGTCACCACCCATCCGTCGCGATCGCTGTACACGTTGAAACAAGAACTGATGGAATCAGGTCGTGGACTAGAAGCAAGATGGGCAGAGTTTGAAGATCGGTTCCCGGACATGGTTGATGGAATGCGATTGGCACTCGAAATGATTGAAAGAGACGAGATAGAGGAAAAACAAGAAAGAGATGATTCTGTTGGACCGCTGAGAGGAGAGGATAACAGGAGTGACCGGAGCGGGGGGGAATGCGATAGATCGGATGAAGGTGCTGGTATGCCGGGAGAAATCGTGCTCGTTGAGGACGCGCTGATGGGAGCAGATACGGAGAGGGAGCACGTCTTAGATTGGCTATTGAAGAACACTGGGCATCCGGCAATGCACCACCAGGCAGCGGTGAAGCTTCACTATCCTGGGACGGGAGAATGGTTGTTGCAGAGCACTGAATACGTTGAATGGCTGCGCACACAACATGGCATTTTGTGGTTACATGGAATACGTGAGTACTCCTTCAGGAGCTTCAAATATGACTCAGTTTGCTAACTTTGAGTAGCGGGCTCCGGAAAAACAGTTCTTTGGTAAGTTATCCCTTTGCGTTGTTCACCTTGTGCTAATATCCAGCAAGTTCAACCGTCATCGAAGACATTACTCAGAAACTCGGGCCTAACGGTTCAGGTGTAGCATACTTTTATTGCCTTACCGGCGCGACTCTTCTAGGCGCTGCACAGATACTCCGCAATATCATTGCACAACTTTGTAGCCAAAGCGAACAATTCTTCACCGAAGTCAGGGCTTTTTACCGTCGTCTTGAGCCCCAGAGCCTGAGCGTTGCCGATGCCATCAATATTCTCCAAACCAACGCATGGCACTTCACCAAGATCGCCATTATTGTGGACGCACTTGACGAAAGCCCCGATATTGAAGAAACGATTCTTGCATTGGTTCAACTTATTGATCGACAATCCGGAAACATCAGCCTGTTCTTGACCAGTCGTCACGATGCGGATATCCAGCAGCTCATGAGTAAGCATGCACAGTTTGAGGCACCGATGAGCAAGACGGGCGTTCAAAAGGACATAAATGCCTATGTGTCGGCTCAGTTGCAGACGAGGGTAGCAGATCATCAGTTGAAACTCCGCGATCCGACACTGTCGGAGACCATCCGTCAAGCTCTGGTCGATGGTGCAGATGGGATGTAAGTATCAACAACATGCTGTATTAACACCCGGCTAATCATCTTTCTAGGTTCTTGTGGGCGGTCTGTCAGATCGAAAGCATATGTCGCCAGCGGAACGATAAGTCCATCCGGACAGCTTTGGGAAAGCTTCCACGCGACCTTGATCAAACTTACACCCGAGTATTGGAAGAGATTCGAGTACTAGGCCCTGAGCAAAAGAAACTTGCCCGGCGGATTCTACGATGGCTGGTTTACTGCCGTGAACCACTTAGCCCTGATGAGCTCACCGAACTTGTGGCCGTTGAACCACAGGACTCGGTTCTGGATGGATCATCCGTACACACTGACCCCAGCGACCTGTTGGATATTTGCAGATCTCTTATCAGAATTGTATCCGACGAATCAGGCTGCGAGCGAGTGGAATTGGTACATTGTACGCTTCAAGAATTCTTGACGTCAGATCGCATTCAACACAGCACCATTTCAGAGTTCTATTTGGATCCTGTAGAGTCTCACCAAACTCTCGCAACTATCTGCCTACGGTATCTTGGATTCACGGATTTCTCCTCGCGTTGCAAGAACGACCCCGAGCTTAACCGTCGGCTTAGCTATTTCAAGGCATTGAACTATGTTGCCGATCACTGGCATTATCATGTCTCCAAATGCGACCAGAACACCATCACACCTCTTATCCCCGCTCTGAATTGGTTTTTGGCACAGCGGGAAGACAACTACTCATCGTGGTTACAAGCATACTATAAATCGTCAACAACATTCGCAGAAAACACACCGCCACTGTATTACACCGTTTCATTCCAGTTGTATACTCTCACTTGTTACCTTCTCGACCGTGGGGACTCCCCGAATGCCCGAATCAATTATGGCGAAGGAGAATGCGCTCTTCATGTTGCCGCATCTGCGAACGACCTACCCACAATTCAAGCTCTGCTGGGAAAGGGCGCCGACATTGAAGTGCGTGCATGGAACCGAGAACAAGCCGCGCTTCATTACGCTGCAGAAGCTGGCCATTGGGAGGCAGTGAATTTGTTGTTGGATATGGGTGCTGAGGTTGATAGCCGAAGTCATTCCCAGTCCACGCCTCTCTATCGTGCTGCTCGGGGAGGTGATATTCGTACCGTAATGGAATTACTGAAAAGAGGCGCCGATGTAAATGCGAAGACGTGGGATGGGTTCACCCCGGCTCACGAGGCCGCACGAAGTGGTGATAGCGAGGTTTGGAAAGCTCTGGTCGCCGCGGGTGCTGATATGGAAGCCACCACATCCACCGGCCAGAAACCAGGGGATGTTGCTACAGCAGTCATGCAACCTTTGTTGGAAGAGACGAAGTAGGGTTCACCTTAATTGTGCACGAAAATATGCTCATGTTTTTCTAGGGACTTTGAATGTGCGCACCCCGGTTGCAAACTTGTTTTCCCTTCAAAATCAGAGAAGGCGGCCCATGAGCAGACGACACATCTCTCACAACTTCCGAATTACTCACTCCTCGCCCTTGGCCCCTCCACAAATTCAGTTCCCGCTTCATCCGGCGGAGCGCCTCTCCATGCCCTCCCTCCTTCCATTGCTGTTTCCAAAGGTCCCGTTCGCTCGGCCTCCACAGCATCCAAAAACGCCAACCGTCACCGTCCCACTGCCTCTGCCCCACCCATCCCTCCCCCAGTAAAACACGGCGAATCCATCCAACCCTACGCCTCTCTCCCGCGCCCAACGACCCAATACTTCTGGTGCTCTGCCGCCAGTTGTACCAGTCTCTTCGACTCAATGGCCTCGCGCGACCACCACGAAACCACCGCCCACGCGGGGATGACAGTAACATTCAAACACCAACCTAACTCACTCTCCTCCTCTTCCTCCAGCAGAGCACTTTCAATGGCACGATCATCAACAAGCAAATCCGCCCCGGCAGGCACAGGCTACAAGCGAAACCTCAGCGATGACCGCCTCAGCAGCGCGGCCTCCGCATACGCGAAAAACAGAACTAACGCTGTCGTGGGTCACAGGTTCTCGTCGTCATCCCCGACGTCCGGGTTGAAATCGAGAAACTCCCCGACAGCCGCGACGGCACCATCACCGAATGCGGCGGGGAAACCAGAGACGATGGAGATTTGTGGTATCGTCGGTTGTGTGCAACGCTTCAGTGGGATCGGCGAGTTGATGCGCCATGAAGTGAGTGCACATAAAGAGGCCTTGAGAGACCTTGAGAATGAGTGTGAGGGGGTCGAGGGCGACGGAATGAAGTTTGGTGGCGCTGCGTGAGTCTTCCCCCCAGAGTCACTTATGGGAATGCATGGTGAATAGCACAGCTGACACATATAGCTCGGTCGTTTATTCCTGTCGCTCAACAACGTGCAATAAACGATTCCAGCTTGCGGCGTCAAGGATGTGGCATGAGCTGTTCACGCATCCGAATGAAGATGTTGTGAAGAGACCCGAGAGGGAGGCGCATATGTTAGTTTCCACCGTTTCTTTTTCCTTTTCCTTTTTCTGTTTTGCTTTCTTTTCCCGGTGCGTGAGTGGCGCTGATGGGGTGAGGCTGTAGAAAACATTACGGCAATGATAAGGTGTGGACCGAAGCATATGATGAGTGGAAGAAAACGAAGAATACTGGCGCTTAGTGCCTGGTGCTTCGGAGCTGTCATTGGTATGGAAGTGTGGGTATTGAGACGGAGGGAGCAGCAGGATCTGGTTGAGATTTTGCGGGGTTATTATCGTTGGATATTTCTACTTAGTCGTTGTCATTGTTGCGGTCATTGATGATGGGTGAGATTGGTTGTCACTTGTTGTCGTTTGATGTTGATGTGTTGCGGTTTCTTCTTGATTCATGATGATGTTTGGATGCAATGTCGATATACCACCATCTAGTTAGTATAGTGTTTTTTTTTTTTTGTTTTTTTTTTCAGGCAGTACTTACGATATAGTACGGGTTCAGTCGTTTCTGAGGTTTCGTGTTTTGGATATCTAGCTGGTTTAGGTGGGGTGGGGCGTGGGCATGGTGGGGAAGCGGGGGGGCGGAAGATATCATTTGTTTTGTTTTTTTCGAAGTAATGTTATTGGCTCAGAGTTGTTTGAGACTTTGATTGTGATGGTGAGGTTGGTTTTTGACAGTGATGGTGGGAAAACGAGTGTCATGGTCGAGTGATGTTGGTGATGCGCCACGGACCCATGCGAAGTGTCTCGCTGCTTCCACTACGTCACCCTCCTTTGCTCTGCTCCGCTCCTTGTTCTCATCATCATCCTCATCATCCTCATCCTTCTCCCCCACCTCTCCTCATCGCTCTCACCTACCATTCATTCCTTCTTTTCCCCTCTGGTCTTCTTGCTCTCTCCACCTCCATCCGCCTCTCCCGAAGCTACAGCTACAGCCACATCCACAATCCCAGCAACAACCGAATGCAATGTCAGAATCAGCACCAGCAAAGCCAGCGAGAATCGGGAAAGCACCATTCGAAGTACATAACTACAGCGCACCTCCTCCCGCTGGTATCAGTACTGATATTTCCCTATGCTCAACCTCACCACGTGGTTCCGCTGATTACCAGCACTCTCACTACCACAGAACGTTTCAAAGTCTTTATCGCGATTGGGGATGGGGACAGCGCACCACATCGACTGGTTTGTCGGCAAATTCAGCGCGAGGTATAGGCGTATACCAGTGTAAAGAATTTTTTTTCGCAGCTATGGAGCGGTTCAACCTGAACTATCTGGTTCCGCATGGAAAGCTGCTTCTGTTAGCACCATGTTCGTTGCCCGGAAGCCCAATACGCACTCAAGGGGTAATGGTATGCGATATGAACCATTCCTCTACCTGATCCATTACGATACAAAGGAAATAGAATGCTGATATATCTATTATTGATACCACAATATACACATCGTGAATCACTCACACCTGGTTTCCGAACTCAGGAACTGATGCAACGCTCAAACACCTCCCAGGTGTCCCGACCGTCGTTGTTACAGAGGAACTGCCCAAAATTTCGAGTTCACCTTTGCAAAAAATGGATCTTAGCCAGTACGCGCTGGGGAATAGAACTTGTTCTCAACGTCGATCCAGTATGTATAGCACCTCCTCCCCATATGATGATGATGTCCCCCAAACTATTGGCAGTAGGAAGGGGAGGAGGGGGTTGTGAAGATTCAACCATCCCTTCAAGCCGTAAGCCCCATGCCCCACTACACATCCGTCATCCTCCCGGAACGCATCACTTGCCGCAACTTCAACCCCACAACACTCTGCAGAGGGCCGAGAACCACCCTGCGGGCTACCTCTACCAGACTATTCATCCACTTCCCCTCTCCCTTCCCATAGTATTCCCCCACAACCACATTGACAATCCTTTCCGGCCACGCAGCCGACAGCCGCGCCTGGTCCTCGATCTTCATGATAGGCAACACCACGAGCAAGATCATCCTGGCCTTTTCGACAGCCCGCCCCGTAGGCCCCTGCGAACAACCTCGATATAGAGCGCAGCACCCCGTATTCCATGCAAAGGAGTACAGTATCGACATTCCTCATCAACTCTCGGATCTCGTCGTGCTGCCCCAACGCAACGGCATAGCTCAGCGGCCGCAACCGTACACGACTTTGGCACCTCCGTACTATATTTTCTGGGCCCTGCAAGCTTTTCCAGTGACATGGTGGCTTGACCCAAGCTCCTTATCGCAGGAGAAGCTGCATGGCGGGGTGAGCGAGTTGGGCTCTTGGAATATCCTTCCAGCGTGAGTGTCCCGATGCGGCGGAGGGAAAGATGATATGTCACAGCTTGTAAGGGGGTAACAGGTTAGCCTGAGGTTACTTTTGTCGTAGGGGGAGAGGTATTCGGTGATGTCGAGAAGTAGTTCTGGTGGTAATGATGTGAAAACATCGCGTCCTGGGGGCGTAGTAATCCGGGGCTTAAAAAACAAGCGGCGCATGGTGGTCGTAGGTAGTGATGGTGCCAGATTGTGGGATGACTGTGTAGAGCTGTAGATGGTGTCGAGAGTGTTATATGATGATCCGGCCCGGCCCAAGTACAGATCCAGTGAACCCTGAGATTAACGAGAAGTGCTCAAGATGAGTCAGTGTGAAGCCCTGGCTATGTCTACAGCCCTACAAAACGTTCTGAGAAGTATGGCTCAGCACTGACTCACGGAACGAAAAACCGCAGTTGACAAATGAGGTGTTGTTTGTTGGGCCACCACTTCACAAGTGTCACTCGCCCTGTATTCTAACACTGATCTTCAATGTGTGAAAGTCATGTGTCACAAACACAAACATACTCTTGACAATGGAAGGTTATTACCCGGCGCAACGCGGGGCAACACTGATTTCCTCACCCCACCAAAAACACCAATGACTTCCGTCACCTCACCACCCGTGCCGGCGCACTCAGCCCACAGCTTGATACCGCTCCCTCTCGAACAATTAGACGATCTCCGCACTCTTCTCATTCAAAAGACGCCCCACCCATCCATCTCCGCTCTTTCGCCCTCGGAATCCTGCAACCTCTTCCAACAGCTCCTCAGCACCGCCGAAACCCCGTCTTTGTCACATCCCCACCGTGCGCTTGCCTGCGATACGATCTCAGCATGGCTCATCCGCTCGAAACCAGTCCGGTCACTTGCTCCTCCCTTTGCGGAAACTCGGGGTCTTGAGGTCTGGACATGCCTCTGCCACATTGTGCTTGAGAACCTGGAAGATGCGTCGCCGGCCGTAGGAAAAGCACTCAAAGACCTGCTCACGAATGTGCTGGCCACGGTCGGCCCCAAAACGGAAATGGGGCAGGAGGCGTTGCGGTGGTTGGCGTCACAATCGCTGGTGGGCGTTGAGACCATAGAAGGGAAGAAGGGAGGATACTATTGCCTGGATGTGGCGCTTCGGAAGGGGTTGAGTGCAGGCTGGGTTGTCGAGGAGTATTGGAAAACTCGTGCAACAGCGAGTGCGAAGAAGCTGCCTGGGGAACCGATTGTGCGAGACCTTTTGAGAAATCTTGAAGATCGAAACTTGTGTCCAGCTATCGGAAAGGCGTTTACCAGCTTGATGACGTCGCTGCATGCGGAGCTGAAGGATAATGAGTCAAGGTGGATGGATATGTGGCAGTCTCCGGTCAAAGATTGTCTTGCAGATGAAGATTCACGGGGACGAGCCCAAATTTATATCTTGCCGGGACTCTTCAAAGCATCGCCACTGTGCTTCGGGAAGTTTGTGGCGGATATTGGGATGGGTGATGCGCAAGGGTCACGTTCGAATGGTCTCGGCGAAGATGACCCTGGAGCATTACTTTGCTGTTTGAAGGTTGGAAAAGATCTTGATTTGGTTGCAGAAGTTGGTAAGTGTGCTTTCTAGTTATCTCAATTTGCTACTAACAACAATAGGGGAGGAGGAACTCATGTTGCCGCCGGCCAAATACCCTCGAGTTAAGATTGATTCTGCGTTTATTTCGCTGCTTCTCGCTCACGCTCAACCCCATGTCCGTCTTGCTTCGCTGAATTTAATCGCGTTCTCGTCTTCCCATACCCGGCCTTTTTCGTCAGCCTCGTTTCATTTGTTGAAAACAGCGCTCCCGCCACTTCACAACGAAACAGATCCCGAAGTGAGAGATATAACCATCGGCATAATACGAAATCTCGTGGGGCGGTTGGCTTCTTCCTCATTCGTGTGCGAGAAGGAACGCAAGTCGCTTTTGCGGCAAATCGCAAAACACGATGCTCCTCCGCCGCATATTCTGGCACGAGTGGAGCAGCTCAAGGAATTTTTGGATCAGACAAAAGCCTTCTGCGAATGGTACATTGGATTCCTTGAGACCCTGCTTCGCCCGGGGCGGAACTATCAGAGAAACTCCACCGGGGTACGCGCTCTGTCGGTGATGATTCAGTCTGGCGTGGATACTTCGCTTGCAGACTACGCTTTGCGGCATACTAGGGGGCACGGGTCGACGCTCAATACTGGAAAGGTCATCAAGAAGGGACAATACACGTGGCCGGAATTTGCAAACGATATACATATCTTCAGCCCTTCGTTGAAGGAGAGTCTCATACAGGCTCTTTTTAACCCTTACGACGATATTCGTGATCTTGCTGCTGATTCGTTGACCTACGACTCGAGTTGGACAGCGGAGCAGCTCCAGTCTTTGGTTGAACGAGGATTGCATGCAATGAATACTTCCGGACGAGCCCGCGATGCTGATGGATTGGCCCGGAGTCTTGGTTTGGTTTTCGAAGTTCTGTCACGGGGCAACCTTGAAGTTTCTTCTCTTTGGAATCGGGAGGTGCCGGAAAATGGAAAAGGCCTGGGAATCCTTAACTGGATCCTGGACATGCTCGACAAAGAGTACTTTACCGCGGCCACCCAAGACTTTGGGTATGCTCTGAAAGAACGGCCTATTCATGGTATCTTTAGCGCTCTGAATTACATCATTCAGAAACCTAAAATCTATAGTTTGTGCACAATCGACGACTGGAGAAAGATTCACCGCCGGATTTTCGATGCAGCTCAGGAGATATGGAAACTTACCAGAGACGCTCTCTGCGATGCATCCCCTGAAGGCCATGTACCTCTGGAAGTTGAGGAGGACGAAGACGAGGATTCAAGCTCTCAAACCGCCATGAGCTATGCTTGGAGAGCCATCAAGGAATCGAGTGCTCTTGTCGGTAGCATCATCAAGCTTGCACCGTACAGCCATCTTACGCCGGACACGTCGATCCTGTCGCTTTCGGACTTTACGGAGGCTGGTGAACTTTTGCTCGTCCAGCTTTCCGAAATTCGTCATCGAGGCGCCTTCTCCGCAGTTTCCCCTTCGTTTGTCGGTCTTTGCAATCGATGTTTCCGGTCCCCCGTTCCAGGGCTTCAAATTCTGCCGAAGCAGTACTTGGAGCGGAATCTGTCACTTATCCTCGACAAGTCAAGTGTTATCACTCGCAGGTCCGGCGGTCTTCCGTTCCTCATTGTTGGTATTCTTGCAGCCGAATCTGATCGCAATGCTCCTCTTCTGGCTAGTACTTTTAGCCACCTTCTCAAAATCGCCAGCGTCCCAGCCTCAGTCAGCAAAGACGGAGAGAAGATTGATCTCCCGCAAGTCCACGCTTCCAACTGCATTCGCCAACTTTTCATTGATTCTCGGATGACTGGTGTCATGACTCCGTACATTGGCTCATCGCTCTCGCTCGCAGTTTCATGTTTCGGTTCCGAGATTTGGGCCATCAGAAATTGCGGAGTCATGTTATTCACAGCCCTCACCAATCGCCTCTTTGGAACCAGGAAGAGTCGAAATGATTACACTTTCACTGCCGCCAGCTTCACCACAAAGTCGTTCTTTGAAAAATTCCCAACTGCGCGAGACGTGCTGCTCCAGAACCTGAAGGATAAGGTCCCGGACTTGGAGGAGAATGCTGTGGCGGTTGAGATGGTTTATCCTGCGCTGTCGTTACTAGCGCGACTGGATACTGCGCCGGATTATAGCATGGAGGACTTCCGCCCATTGGTTAAGAAATGCATGAAGAGTAGGATTTGGAAAGTACGAGAGATGTCGGCACGCGCTTTTACGGCGTTGGTGAAGCCGAAAGAGGTGGTTGACACTGTCGGTGAGCTTTTGGAGTCGAAGGAGGCAGGACAGAATGGGCTGCATGGTCGATTGTGTGCTGTTAGAGCCTTGATGGAGAGGCGTGTACTGCAGGCTGTGGCGGAACTTGGTCAAGGTGGGTGCTCTATTGACACAACTGTCCTGCTATGGTACTGACGATATACAGATATTTGGTTGGATGTTTTCGCACGCTATTCTCAGAATTTTGGTCATCTGATGATCTCGAACTCAAATTCGCTCACGAAATCTCAGTTCATTCAGTTGATTCTCCCGCGCCTCGACCAGATTCTCGCTATCTCTCCGCAACACCCTCTCGCCCGAAATCTTGAGGATTTAACCTCGTCAATGGACCAATTCCTTGGGATCATCAACATATCTTCCACTCCTGGGTTGTCTGAACTTACTGAGCACCTCACAACTCTGACCATCCTCCTCCATCCTCACCTTGCGTCCTCGCTGCTCTCGACAACATCCGACGAGCTTACCCTCTTCACGACGCAAGCTGTCACCACTCTCCCCACTCTCCCCCCATCACTCCCAACGGAAGAAATCTGGTCTACAGCCTTCACCCACCCCTGGCTCCTCCTCCGCGCCGCCTCTCTCAACCTCCTAACCTGCCTCCCCCCCTCCTCTCCCCACTACCCCTCTCTCAAAGCCCTCTGCACCTCCCCTCCATCCACCAGCATCCAAATCCCCTCCCTCCACCTCCTCGGCTCCCACACGACCCCCACCACCCTCTCCACCACTCTTTCCCACCTCCATTCCGCCGCCTCCTCCGACAACCCCTTCCCCCTCCGCTCCGCCGGCCTTACCGCCCTCTCCCATATTCTCCACCTCCCCACCACCTCCTCTCACCTCCCGGCCTACAACCTCCTCTACACCTACCTCCATGACGACGACTCCGAGCTTCGTTCACGCGCCTGCACGATCGCTCGCGCACTCCTCGCGGAGAATGGGTACACCCTCATCCCCACCGTCGCCGGCGATATGCTCCTCAAGACAATGCTCACCCGCTTCTCGCCCGCCGCTGTTGCGGCTGTCGCGGTCGACCGGATTATCGGCGCTACCGAGGAATCGGTTGAGGATCCGGTGGAGACAGCGAGGATGCAGTGGGAGAATGTTAGGCGGGCGAGAGAGAATGGAGCGTTGTTTGCGAGGGAGAAGGGAAATTTGTTTATTGATGTGCTGGATACCGTGGAGGCGTTTGCGGGGGTGATGAGGGAGGTGGTGGTCGCTGGTGGGAAGGAGGAGGGGGTGCGGAGGGAGGTGGAGAGGTTGCGGAGGTGGAGGAGTGCTGTTGTGGGGGGTGGTGATATGGAGGGTGGGAAGAAGGACGGGGATGATATGGAGGTGGTGGTGTTGGAGGAGAGGTGGGAGTTGGGGGAGAGGGTGAGGGTTGTGGGGGAGGTTTTGGAGGCGGTGGAGGGCGGGGTGGGAGTTTAGTGGAGATGGTACTAGTATAAGAAATGCAGGGTTCGAGGGAAAAATGGTGGTTTTACGGCGGTTGGGGTGATTTCAAGTTGAGAGGAGTGTGTTCGTTCTGGTTAATAGCGATGAATAGATTCCGTTATCCATGACGAGAGTTGTACCTAGTAGCTGGTGATAGATCAATCCACCGTGCAAAAATTCATCAAAGCAGAAACTTCCACATCACGTGTGCCGAGTGATCGTTACCTCCACCCAAGTCACCCACTTGGCCCCCAGATCCCCCCCACCTCCATCCCTCCATCCATTATCCCCCACTCCCAGCGCGGGATTGATGTTATCCCCCTCCAGTTTTTCCCAATCCAGTCTTCCTCACCTCCTCACCTTCCGACATTGACCCACCAAACACCTAATCACCCCATTCCATCAGCCCTCCATCCCGGTTTCATTTCCCTAACAAAGAAAAACATACCGCACCCACAACACCGCCGCAAACACAACAATGAGCACCATAGGTCCAAGCACAAGTCCCAGAAGCAGCGCGCCGGTTCCTGTGCCGAAGGGGTAGCGCGGGATCGTGAGCGTGGTGGCGTCTTCGCGGTTGAGGGGTGTACCATGCGTGTGGGTTGGGATGGGGGCCATGGGGGATGTGTTGGGTGGTGTTTCGGGGGTTTGGTTGCGGAGGAGAGAAATGTGGTGGCAGTCAGGTTGATGATGGGAGTGCGGAGTAGAAGGTGGTTTGATGGACATGGGAGGGGGATGGGTGGAACGCTGGAGGGGAAGGTGGCGGGCATTGGAGGCTCCACGCTTGTAGGGTGATGCTTTTCAGGGCCACCAAATTGGGTTTAGAACATCTGGGATGATATTGAGAAGTGTTTAACACAGTATAATCATTGTTTGGGAGCGTTCTTGGGGAAAGAGGGGAAGTGTTCATGGAGTATCCCTCTGGACCGAGTGATGATAGGTGAGTGGTACTCTACTTGGGTGATTGATCAGGGTAAAAGGTTGGGTTGACGGATGAATGAATGGGATATTCAGAGCTATAGGGGATAGGGTACTACTTGTGATGGTAATAATGGGTTCACGGGCTATGGGATTCTACTTCGCGGCATGAGATATCACTCCTCGGCGAGTGATGGTCGTGAACTTGCGGAGGCTGGAAGGATGAAGATGAAGAAACCGTGGTGGAGGATGGTGTATAGTATATTGTCTCTTTAGTTCATTGCAATCAGTAGAACTAATAGTCATTTCTTACACTTCATACTGTGCTGGTTATCCCCCCTACCGTCTCCTCACCGCCTCTCTCCCGCCCATTTCTCCCCCTTCCCCTCCTCCTCCATCTCACCCCATCACCCCTCCACAAAGTCATCACAATGCACACCCTCTCCCTATCCCCCTTTTTACCCCTTCTCCTCCTCCTCCCCCGCACCCACGCCCGCAAACCGACCCTCCTCCCAGACCGTTACTTCCACCTCCAAATTCCCCCTTCCTACCCGCACGCGCCCATGCGCGGCTACACACTCGCCTCCACGACCCCCTGGGCGGATGATTCCCGGCGTATCGTCTACCCGTTTCAGCAGGGCGGGAAGTATCTGTGGTTGAGCTGGGATCTGGATGATTGGGAGAGCGGGACGGAGGGACGCGTGTTGGTTGATCCGGAGCAGAGGAATATGCTGTCAGTAGCCCCCTTCCCTCATATTATTACCCCGGGGGATGCTGGGATGGGATTAGATCATGAGATGGGGTTGGTGAGTTAGGCTGATGATAATGCTAACATGGGAGAATATGACAGATGGCTAGAACCAACCCACCACCCAACCCTCCCAGCCTACGTCGTTCGCGCCGGCCCCCGCAACAACCTCCGCGATACCCCGTTCACCAAAAACTGGGGTAACCATCTCGGCGATCTAAGCTTCACCATGAATGGCACCCGAGGCACCATGTTCTCACTGTGTATGTATGAGGAGACATATCATGCCGAGAACAGCACGTTGGTTGCGCCCGGGAGAGAGCTGTTTTTGTAAGTCCCCGTGAATCCTTTTTCTTCGGCTGGGGGGAGGAGTGGGAACGGGGATGAAACTGACACATGGAAGTGGCATGCCGAAAAAAGAAGACCCTCGCTGTGGCCCGCCAACAACGATTAGGGTGTACTACTCGACCGTTCCAGTGGGATATAAGCTCATGCGCGCGGAGGATGGGTACTGGGAGTATAAACCGCCGGCGGAGAATGAGACCGCTTCCGCTGCTGTTGATGCTGGGGGTGCGGCTCCTGCCGTGGATTCGGCGTATTCGTCTGCTTTGTCAGTATCAGTAGCACCGTCATCAGCAACATCAGCATCATCATCTTCAGCAGCATCGTCCATCATCCCCGCCGCCTCCGCGTACAGCTCCATGGAACCCAAACTCGAAACACTCTCAACCCCCGCCACCACAATTTCCTGGGAACCGATCACAAAATCCGCCTCCACTCCCTCGAAGTACAGCAGCCCCAACAGCGTTGGAACAACTCTCACCATCACCGACCCGACTACTCCTTATCCCTGCAGTAGAACTGCTCGTTCAAGCTGTATTCCCTCTCCCGTGCCGGTTACGGGGTGTAAAGATACCGATAAGGTCAGCTGCGACTCAACCGTACCGGGTCCGTATCAGCATGAGTATCAAGATCAGAATCAGGATCAGGATAAGCAGAAGGGGGATCATTCTAGGGTGTTTCGGGTGCTGAATATGGGAATGAAGAATGATCGGGAGAGGGTGGGATTGTTGTGGTGGATGGGGAGGAAGGCGAGGGGGAAAGTGAGGGTTTCGGAAGAGGTGGAGCTGGCGGAGGTGGGGGGGAAGGCAAACTTGGAGGACAAGGTTGAGGGGGTGTTGGTAAAGGCGGTGGAGGAACAGGAAGTGCCGGAGGGGTCTGAAGATAAGGATGGAGATGCGGAAAACGGGGATATGGAATATGAGGATGGGCAGGAGGAGGAGGAGGAGACGGGGAAGTAGGGGGTTACCGTGACGCACTGCAGTTGAGTATGGGCATTTTTATTATTGTGGGATTACTTCTTCCGACGTGTATCGAGTATAGTTAGTTCTTAGCCTAGCTGAGTGTAGCATAGACACCCCCACAAGAAAACTGAGCATGCGGAGTTAGTTGTTTCGAGTATACCCCATCCCACCATAACCACTGTGGAATCCCGACCCGCAGTAGCCACTTCAATTTCCTCGCTTTCTCGCACCGGGGCACTTCAGCACCTTCCTCCCTCCCTGAGTTCAGTTCAGCTGACCTATTCCTCTCTTCTCCACCACAACCTTCAACTCAGCTCTTCACCCGCACCTTCCATCTCATTCTCATTCATATCCCCCTCCTCCCCACCCAACAATCACCACCATCCCTCAGCGGCATCCGGTTCCATCCAGTCCGCCGTATATCCACGGCACTCCGATAGCCCTCAACCATCTTCACGCTGAGATTTTCCATCCGCAAACTTATCCACCGGAGCCGGCATCGGAAACTGGATGTACTCATGAGGAATGTGAAGGGAGGTAGTACTATAGAGTTGAAAGAAAGAAAAATCGTGGTCGTAATTCGAGGGTCGTGATAAATTCCCGCGCCAGAGAACTATAGGTGACAGGCAGGAGTGGCTCGGAGATAGTGGTGCTCGATGGAAGATGTAGAAGATGGTGATGTCATCCGCACAGGGGAGATGGTGATCAGTGCGTCCCCTTCATGAGGTTAAACCATCAAGGGACATGTTAGCGGGGCCACAAACTTTGGATCATGTTCAACAGGCATGCTCCTCAATAGCCCAGCAACACGACTGCACGATGCTGTGAGGTTGGAGAATACCCTCTTTGACAGTTTGAGCGGAGCATCACATTGCACTTAAGACGAACCAAAGTCATTTCAAGTCAGGTTTATTAGAGCAACCACTACACTAAAAACGACCCAATCACGGCACCAATTCAAAAAGACCAGCTTTTTTCATTCAACCCTACAAGACAGTACTTCCTTCCAATTTCACTTCCCTTGATCTGCAGTATGAATCCCATCCATCAAGTGACAAAATCATTGTTTCCATCCCAGGCTGATTGTGAAATCCACCCATTACCGTCCACTCGTCTTGAACTCCTTCAGGTAGTCGGCAAGATCTGATTCATTATCGTAGACCTCCTTGAGCTCTGGTGATACGTCCGCATTGCTGGAGGATGTCACTGACGTTGAAAACTGAGAGCTGGCTAAGCAGTGGGCTCTGATGAACCCGAACTGCCGCCTTTAAACTCGGCCAAGTGTGACTTTTACACCCAATGTTTCTCCAAAATGCCCGGCCAGATTTGATGAAAACGCAAGCGGCTTCCATCCATCAGCAGCGTTGGAGACGCCCACTCGTCTCATGCCCGCGTTGCCAAAGTCACGCGAGATGTGCAGCCACTCTGCTTGATGACCAAAGTACGGATATTGGGAAGTAATCGAAGTCTTCCATTCCTGTGGTACGGCGATGAAGAAAACCGTCCTGCTGTCGCGTGCTATCGGGTTGATTACAGTGCCCAGCGGGACGGCTGAAACCAGAGAGGCAAGAAGGTGGAAAGGAGGAATCAAAGTCGAGTAAACAGAAGGCATCGTAGTTATATTGAGAGAGAGAGAATCGAGATGCAAGAAACACCAAAATTTGAAGTTGAGCAAAGCGCAGAGGAGCAAGAGTGCAGTGCAAGTTTTCAGCAAGGAGGCAGGGCGAGGAGGAGGAACCGGTGATGAATAGGGCGAGAAGGGGAAAATGGGAGAAACCTCTCCTATGGATGAAGCGGGAGAATTGAGAGCGAAAGCAGCGAGGATTGAGGGCACAAGGAGTTGGAGGACGCCTCTCCCGCCTTCATGGGGGATCACCCGATCCGACTTGAGGATTCCGCATCCAGACACCGCTGCTCCTCCTGGTGACAGCTTGGGATGCAAAGACTGGGAATTAATCTTTTCAGATATCCTGGTGGCCGTATCGTATAGCCATTACAGCTATATTTTGCGCGGTGGAGCACCCTTTGATCAAGTTCAGGAACACGAAGATGCTTCTCACGAAACACTGGCAGCGTCTTCTCAAAACCTGGTACCTTTGCCAGATCGTCATCTCAGAACTTGAAACACTGAAAACACAGGAAAATTCCTGTTCCAAAGGCAAGGTGAAGGCTGTTTATCATACCAACGCTCCGGTTGTAGGTTGGAGAGTCACCTTCGGACATGCGGGAACCACCGTTCCAACAACGTTCCATCAACCTGACAGCATATATCAACCCCCATCTCCCCCTTCTCACAACTCGTCCCCCTCACGCCCACGTTTGAGCTCACCAATCTCCAACTCCCATCAACATCCAGCACCGACTACCAACTTCACCGAAATGGCCCGTCTTAGACCCGTTTCTCCCAAGAAGAAATCGTCCGAAAACATCAATCTCCTCCCTCTGGAACATTCAACAATCACATTGGGTCCTCCAAACTCCACCGGTACATCATCTGAGTTGCCTGTCGAAGTTGATGTCAGCATGAATCCTGGACTTCAGGTTATCGTCCGAGTTAGCATCCTCGACACGAGCAAACTCAGAATTCATGTCGACATTACTGAGAAAGACCAACAAACGGGTGGTGACATCCAGTATCCTGACCTCAGTGCTTCTCTGGCCGAAATCCAATCCTCCGCCGATGGTGGACGTGCCCAACTCCCACCAACAAGGGCTGCGATGACCATACCACGAGTACAAACTCTTCCACAGTTAATGAACACAATCTCTCCTCTTCGATCGTCTAGCATCACAAGACCCCAAGTTAGTCCAGTGACCCAAGAACCAGAACCTCTTACTCCCGTCCCGATCATAGCGACCTCCAAGGTCGCCACTCCTCAAGCATCCCCGGCATCAAAAGTCACCCACCGAGTGCGCTTTTCTTCACCCCTCCTCATCACAGCTGATCCTCCCATCCGAGCTCCACCAACCCGCGACACGATCAATGAAAAGCTCCGACGAGCGGAATTGAAGCGTCTTGAAATGAACCAACTCCGTTCGATGGTAACGAAACGGAAGGCTGAGCTGCGTATGAAGGCTGCGAAAGAGAAGAGGTGGAGGATTCAGTATGTGGAGCAGTTACTGGCACAGACTGCGTCTCGAACGCAAAAAAACGATAAGTCAGGGGCTGGAGAAGTCTTATCTTGGCCTGGTAAGAAGGTGGACGGAAAGCAGCCGGCTAGTGTCGAGAAGAGAGTCGTTCAACCACAATCTGGGGCCAAAAGGCGGATATCGTTTGAAGAAGCGTTAAAGGTTGCCCGTCAAGAGTTATTTTTGAAGTCGGTAAGTTTTTTTCGCCTTTTGTTAACCCTACAATGGACGAACCATTAACTCGATTTCAGAAAGCTGGGACTGGGAACAAATCTCCATTCAAACCACACCCAACACAAACATCACCGACAAGGGTCCAACCAAATTGTGGTCGCCTGGAAAAGAAACGGAAAGATCGAGGTTCTGACTCTATCAATTACGACGATGACGATGTTCATGCGATCAAACAACCGGGGAAGAGAAGACGCAGCATTGTATAAGCTTGCACGAGAAGAGGCATTGGAGTTCCTCGAAACAATTCTTTAGACTTTAGACAATTTTTGTATTCGTTTTAACATCTTCTTAACATAATTTATAGTTTCCTCTGATTACCCCAAACGAAGGCGGGTCATCACGTGTAATTCAACACCAACGCGTCCTCCCCATGGCGCGATCCCCCACCAACCATGTCCTCCTCATCAAACACCCCACCACCAGTCTCCCTCCCAGGAAGCAACCCACAAGGCATATCTCCCTTATCCGCCTTGTTAGCCTTTCCTCCTCTCACTCACCACTCTGACCAACCGCCATCCCCGCAGTAGCCAGCTCAACTCCGACATCCACACTACAATTCCGAACCCCCAAAGCCTGCGAATCCTGCCGACGACGAAAGACCAAATGTGACGGGCGCACCCCACAATGCTCCCTCTGCTCTCAGCGAGGGTTGACATGCCAATACCGAGAACGCACCCGAATCCGGAAGACGAAACGCGAGTATGCCGCCGCAGCATCAGGTAGCTCACCAGCAGCGGAACGCTCACCATCCGCGCCAGTCGGAGATGCCGCTGCTTCTCTCGATCAGGGCCTAAAAGACGAAGACGGCGAAGAATCTCAAGAAGAAGCGCACTCGGCGGTCTACAGTAGTGTGCGGGCTACCCAAGTTGCGCCCACGGCGGCCGCGGAGATAGTTATTGAGGTGGATCATTACTATGGTCCGAGCAGCAACTTTTCGTTTTTGCAGCAAATTCATCAGCGATTTGAGGCGTTGGCGAGGGAAAGGCAGCTTGGGAGTCATCAAGTACAGGAGGACAAGACGAATAATGAGTTAAGTGATTCTACTTCTGGGCCTACGATGAACGCCCCTGTGGAGTCCGGCGAGTCATCACTTCAGCGGTTCAACTACTTTGGGCTTTTCTTTGGCCGCTCAAATTGCCCTGGCGTGACTCCACGCATGTCTCATCATCCACCGATCTTTCATATCCAGGAGAATGGTTTCGGGGCTCTTAATGGCCGAGAATCTCTGTACATGGACTCTTTCCTGGCAACGACGTACCATCTTTTACCATTCCTCCCAGCGTCAACTTTCCGAGACCTACTGGGCTCATTTTCCAGAATCCACTGTATCACGAAGTGCTTAGTTCTTGCAGCTCTTGCTCTCGGGGCAACGGTCACAAAGAATACGGAGCACGCAGAAGGACTTTGTGAAGAGGCTCGACAGGCTCTATCACGGTTCGAGGACATGGTCAACCTCAGAGCCATCCAAATCGATGTGCTTATATCGTATTATCTTGTTACGACTGGTCGGCCAAATGCAAGTTACCTGGTGATTGGACGAGCAATGCGGCGAGCGTTTGCCGGAGGTTTTGGAAAAGAAGGCGTTGGAGTGAATCATCTGAATGAGGAAAGACTAAGAGAACGGCGTTTGACATGGGCCTCCGCCGTCATGGTCGATAGGTGTGTATATCGAATACATGTCAGTCCGCTGCTAACACGAACCCAGAATCTTCTCGTATGCTTTTGGCCGTCCCTCAGCATTCACCGGTTCTTCGTCTACACCAGCTCCTTTTGTCTCCAAATTCCCGGGCTTTGTTCCCCTTCCTCCTGGTTACCCTATCCTCGACACTATCTCCCGCCTCTCACCGATCATGTCACGCGCTATCTCGGAAATCTATTGTTCTCGGAAAAAGTCTTTGCTCAAGAGCTACAAATCGGCCATGGAAATCCAGAAAGAAATTGAGGGATTAAAAGCAACAATGGACCCAAGCCTACGTATCTCAGTCGACACGCCCATAGCGGAAGACAGCGACGGGGTCAAGCAAATCCTGGCCTACAACAGTAAGGATCCTTTCATTCATGCTCAGCTCCTCGCTAACGAAAATTTGCCTCAGTAATTCAACACGCCTACATGCTCACCTTCCGCCCTTTCCTCCTCTTCCGCGCCATGCTCAACCCCACCTCACCAATCTCCACGCAAAAGCTCCAAAAGCTCAACCAAGCATGCCGCATCTGCGTCGATACCGCGCGCGAATTCGTTACGATCCTCGACAATGCCTGCAAATCCAACCCCCTCGTCCGTGTAAGCCCCCCATCCTCTCAATTCCACGCCTATACTTACCTCCCCAGGCGCTCGGATTCAACGGCTTTTATCTCGAAACAGCCTCCTTCATCCTCGCGTACGCGGCCACTCTCAACGAACCCACGCTCCCGCCCCCGAACACGCTCATTACTGCCCTCGAAACCGCCGTTGAATGCCTCAAGATCCTCGAAATCGGGTTTCCACTGAAAACCGCCGCGGAGGCAGTACACCGGATGCGAAGCTTGGTTCAGCAGCTTTGTATTAAGCCGCCGAATCCGAGGGATTTGCATCGGTTTTTGAGGGATGAGCAGATTAAGCAGAGGTGTCAACAGGTTGTGGAGCCGGGGCAATTGTCAGAGCAGCAGCAGCAACAACAGATGCTCCAGGCTACGAACCATCCCCAGCACGAACCTCACCATCAACACCCCCAGCACCCACCGTACCATCCCGCAGAACTCCCGACCCCCCAGCAGCAACACTTCCCCACCCTCACCCCCACCCCCTACGCCCCCCTCTTCCCCACAATACCTGACCCCGCCACAACCACAACCTCCGACCTCTCCCTCCTCGATGACCCCTTCTCGTTCCTCGGCCCCTCTACCTCCACCACCGCCGCCGCCGCGGACGGCGTGGGAATGAATATGAACATTGAGTGGGGCTTTGAGATGGGACAGGAGGCGTTTGAGCAGTTTTTGATGATGGATGTTGATACCGAGGGGAGTGTTAGTGGTGGGAGTGGTGTGGGTGGCGGGGTTGAGAATTGGGGAGGGGTGGAGGGTTGGGGGGATGGAACTGGAGGAGATGAAGGGGGGGGGATGGGAGTGGGGTTGGGGAGGTTGACGATTTGATTGTTGGCGGAATGAGACCGGGTTATGGATGTTACCGTAGTGATTGCCTTCGATATTTGTTTTTGGCGTTATACCAGCAATAACAACTAGTTCTATTCATTCATTATTGAAATAATTTCACCGTGTTGCTCTTACTAAACCAGTGCACCTCCTCACTCTCCGATCACGTATCTCTCCACCCTGGCTTGCACCCAGAGCCCGCCGTGTGAGCGTCATATCCATCACTCGCCTCCACCTCATCTTGCTCACACTCCCTTGTCTAACCACCACACCCTCCACCGCCGCATCAGTCCACTGGCACTCCCTCTCTCTCCCAACAATTCATCAAAATCTGCTCAAAATGCCAATGCACCGGCTCTCCAAATCCTCCCTCCACCGCCTGACCTCCAACCCCGAAGGCCCAGCAACTACAGACTCCCACACGACCGCCCACCCAACCAACCTCGAACTCCAACAACTCCCACCACCATACCATCCCCATGATTTAATTGACCGCTCTGAATACGATGACGACAACGAGGTTATCAAAACCCCTGTTACCGCGAACTCGCTGGTATCCGAGGAGCCCGAAATGCTGCTGCAGAAAACTGTGGTGGCGGAAGTTTTAGCTGGGCTCCAGGGGCTGCTGAAGAGGAGTAAGGTTGCCTTGTGGGTTGTTTTGGGGGTGTTGGCGGTGGTGGGAGTGGCATTGGCTGTGTAAGTTCTTTCCCACTGCTATTCCACTGCGCTAACCGGCAGAAACTGGCAGTTTGATCACGGTCTTCTTCCTCCGCAAAGAGAAAGCCGGGCTCCTTATCAAAATGGACAGGGTCTTGATCCTGACCCTACACTGGGGAATCCTGGCCGCGATTGGAATCCCATTGGCAACACTGGTTACTCTACTCTTTGCACGCAGGGAACTGAAGATGGTCCCCGGGAGAGGGAAGTGTTTGACCAGATATCGGAATTGTACGCTCCTCGCTGGTCATATGTTTGCACGGCTGGATGGAGTGGAGATGCGGTTTAGACGGTGGAAGATCACGGCGGTGTGGTGGATGGTGGTGGCGTTGGTGGCGTATTTTTTGTGAGTATATCTATCCATCCAGATACCTATGTGTATTTTGAAGGGAGTGGGGGCTAATGATGATGATGGGGCAGGGTTTTGGTAGCTGTGGTTGTCGGAATCCGCTATGAGTGGAAGCCGGTGATGATGAGGTTGAGAGGGTGGGTTGAATTGGGGATACTGTGCGGGTTGATGGTGTCCTGTGCAATCGGTATGTGGGTGACGATGATTGTGATGGCTAGGAAGGTGGGAGTGTTGAGGAGGATGTGTGGGAAGGCGTTGGATATCAGGAATGCGGTTTAATGGAGGACTGGGATATGATTAGGGGTCAGGGAAGGTGTTATGAGTTACTCCGATGTGCAGAAAGGAGGAATAGGAAGAGAGGGTATGATGATTCCCTAGCTTTGTTGAGTATCACGGTGTTACTGTATCACTTGGGGAGTGTGTTGAAGATTAGCAATAAGAAAGCGTAGTGAAGGCGGAGGATGTATTAAGGGTGTATTATCATGTATTTTGAGTCATTAATAGGCGGCCCGGTACGTTCAGGGCTGCTTTTCTGAAGATGCGGGCTACTCTCATTCGCTCCCGCTCTGGCATATCTCCCCGTCTCCGCTACATCTGCAAAACCTACTCCGCTTCACCACCTCTCTCTCCATCATCATCAACTCTATCAAACACCCCTCGATTCATCTTGTCGTTCCTTTATCTTCTCACTCCTGTTTCCATCACCCTCTACAATGTCTTCAGACACTCTTCGCCTCCCCAAGCTCGCCTACCTCCGACCATCCGGTGCTTCCCCCTCCATCACCACCACCGATCCTAACGACCCCACCCACTTCTCATCCCTCTCCATCAACCGCCTCTCCACTCCCGTCAACCCATCCACCATCCCCCTCCCTCCCTCTCCACCCCACTACTCCCCCACTCTCACTGCCACTCCGCAAACGAATCTCGAAAACACCCCAGAGCATGACCGCTACCTCCAGCTCCTCGACGAGCAAGCCACGCAGCCCGGCAGTTTCTCGGACTCGTTCGACGAGTTCCAAACCGGGGCTCCACAGCTGGATGGTACCGCATTCTCCAAGGTATCAAAACCAGCGACTCCGGCGACTCCTGCCGCATTCGTGAAGGAGATTGAGAAGTCTGCGGAACAGCTCGCCAATGAGTATCGGGATAAGATTATGGAGATTGCGAAGAATGTGGTGGACGTTGAGTATGCCATCCTCAGGGATTGTAGGAGGAATGAGTTTAGGATTTTGGTGCCTGCGTTTGGGTTATCAACGTGAGAACCCTGGGTTGTCGTTGGGGAGGATGATGGGATTGTGCGCTAACGAGGATATAGGGCTTGCGCTATTGTGTTTATGACACACACACTGGAGTACTTGGTGCTCGTGATTTTCTTTGTGCTGGTGTTTGCGCTCCATGCCGGTGTCATCTATCAGAGTAGGGGCGTCATGAAGTCGTTGAAGGCGTTGAGAGAGAAGCATGGAATTGAGTGGAAGTCGCCTGTGTGAGCGTGGGGAAGCAAGGGGACATAGAGAAGGTATTATCTTAGGCGGAAGGAGGAATGGATTGTAGGAGTAGTATTGTCATTATCGGGATTCAGCTGGCCTGGATTGTGGGTATATGTTGTCGGGAGAGGAAACAGTGAGACAGGGGACAAGATCAGAAGGACTGGCAGAATTAGAATACAAAACGTTAATACGACGTTGAACTCAACCAATCATCTCTAGAGGCTGTGTTTCTTCGCCTGCTGCGCCGCTCATCGACTTGCTGTTGCAGATCCAACTCCAATTCATCACCCACCCATCCCGACACCCTTCCCCCACCGCCCCCACCATCGACATCAACCCCTCTCCTTATCATCACCGCACACCCACGCAATTTCGACGAATCGACTATCTTCCCATCTGCCTTAACCCGAAACGTCCGTACTCAACCTATCGAGGATAACCCGGCCCGCTGGTGATCGCGACAACTCCCGTGCTGTAGGATGCAGAACTCCCGGATCGTACCAGAAGTTAGAGTGACTTCGCTCGGTAGGTCTGAAATCATTGTCACTGGAGTTCGGAAGTAGCCGCTGATCGTTGATACAAGAAACCATACAAAAGTACTCGATATCTAGATATCTATCTCCGCGTGGGATGTTGAAACGTGAATCCCATCCCCCCACCCACTCACGGTGTCACGAGCTTCGATCATCGAGTTTCAAATCACACCCCGATCCACGCTCGAACCGGACCCCTGAAACACAGTACAGTACACACAGACCACACAGACACGGACACACAGAAACAAGCAATATCTGCACCTCGAGTTTCTCCGGATAGTGCTGATAGTGTTCTGCTGTACTGTACATACAGTACGGTGCACCTGGATCACGGTCATATACTCTCTACACCGTACTGTAGTTCACGGGCCGTCCGGATACATATATGCGCTACAGTTAAAGTATCGGCATGTTCATATTTACGGCAGTGGGTTTAGACATCGGGGGCATCGGCAACAGCAGCGAACCGCCAGGCCACCCGAAGCTTCGTCGACGAGGCGCGGTTGTGTTTGGCGCTCTCAAGTTCTTACCGATTCGCGAGGCTCGTCAATGTTTCCGCCGTAACGAGAATGAGTTAGATGGAAAAGGGGAAACTTCCGTACTGAGCTGAGCAGAGCAGCTTATCTACCGATGTTACGTGTGGATCACGATCACAAGCTGGATGGACTCCACGGACGAGGACGGGACGCAACTGCAGCGTTGATGTGAGTTGCTGTTCCTGCGTTAGGGTGATTGATCAGGGCGTTCAGGAACCGGAGGGCGCTTTGGGGATAGAGGGTAACCTCTCTCTCACACACGCGCCCGAAGAGCGTGGCTTATCGACTGGAGGAGGTGTTTTTCCGATGGTGCTGGGCGCATGAAGATTGGGGGCTATGCCGCGATGAAACTGGGGTAGATGTCATGCCACGGAGGCAGAGTTACGTTTCTGTCAGGTTACGGCGAAGGGGTGAAGTTTGCGAGAGTTCTGGATGACGGCCCGTGAGATTCAAGTATTGTAGGTAAGAAGACTCGCTCCCACCATGGGAGGCTTTAGGAGTCGCTTGTGGGTGTACGAGACGAGACGAAGCTAGAGCACAGTTGCAAAAGAAAAGTTGGGCCAAGCGAGGAAGCATTCAGCATAACCGCCCTTCCAGGAACACATCCTGAAACGTGGGGAGGGAGTGTGGGGATTGGGTGAGAGAGACCTCTGGATGTTAATGATTTCAGCCTATAACACAACACAGACGACCTAATCCACACCTCCACCCGAATCTTCAACACCACCAGCTCGAAATGTCTTCGGCAGTCGATGGATAAATTGCGTGATAATTATCAAGCAACGGGATATCTTGTTTGTCTGATACATACTTCACCTGGCAAACCTCGCATCTCCAATCCCTCCAGAAAATCACTTTAGCGCCCCGACCTCTCAACATCCGTCATGCGCCGTTATTTTACCGGCACTCTCGCTCTCCCTCTCGCATGCAGGGCGCAGCGTTCTCACCGAATCTCGTAGGTGCGAAAAAGGGTGCCCTGGCAGGTACCTTAATCCAGCTGGGCTGTGGGTGTGCTTTGTTCACAGGCTATAAGGAGAGTGGGCTCCCATCAAATGAGCGCGCGTGGTCCTGAGCTTATCAATCACCAACACTCTTCACGACAATTCAATTCGAGATCCGATCACATGGCTGACAACCTCTGGACACTCGCTCGCATCGCGGAGCTCGAACTCCAATATGCCAACGGCGAGCACGACTTCGACCCTCTCGAGGACCTCAGCCCTCGCCCCGAAACCAGCACTCCCACGTCCTCGAACCCTCGCTTCTTCCGCTCGCGCTCCAACTCCCACGCGGGGTCCTCCTCAAACTCGCTCCCACTTTCTTCCCTCCATGGATCCCGCCCCACGACTCCCTCCCGGCTCAGAGAAACCCTCAGCGGCAGCGTTTCCCCAATCTCGACATCCTCGAGACTCGACATCCGAGTAAAGCAGATCGTGGAGCATGTTGTCGTGACCTCCGCCGTCTCTCTCCCACTCCCCAACAACACGCCCAGCAAAATCTACGACCTCTACCAATCCACCTGCAACTGCGAAGGCTTCTACACCGTCTTCTCCGCGGCAAGCGACTATCTCGCCTACTACGCGACCGTCAATGTCATCACCTTCTCCGACATCCGGCGGAAACAAAAGGTCGCCAAAAAAGCCGCCCGGTCTTCAGGATCGACGAGAAACAAAAAGAGCTTCCTCGGCTTCTCCTCCTCAGGGGGGAGCAAAAAACACCAAGACAAATCCCCCGCGCCAAGCGTCCTCGACCCCGCCGAAGACGAGTGGAGCGAAATCGACCTGCTTGTCAGGAACCCGGAGAACATGCCGACTGCCAACGTGAGACTGCAGCAGGGGCGCAAATTTGACCGCATGCACATTGAGGTTCCCGGGCTGAGTCCATGGACGTTACGCCAGAGCGGCGTGGTAAACCCGACTTGGGAGGTCGCGGTGAACGGCATGGAGAATGGGTTTGTGTGGAAACGATCCACCTCCTCACCTCCGGCGGGCAAAAACGGGAAAAGTGGGAGGGATTCGAGTGCGGGTGGAAGAGGAGGCGCGATGGGCAATTTGAAACTCGTCCATGAAGCAACAGAAGAAACGGTGGCGGAGTTTGTTGCGAAGAAGGGGTCGGGGTTCTTGGGGAAATTGGTGGTGATGGGGGAGGGCGTCGAGGATGAGGGCTGGATTGGGTCCGTGGTGGCGAGCTTGTTGGCGGTGCTGGAGAAGTTAAGGAGGACAAGGTTGGAGTTTGAGACGAGGATTGATCCGAATTGGTGAGTGGCCTGGAGTTGGGGAGGGTTTGGGCTGGGTGCTAATGATGGGAGTAGGGATTTCGCTGCTGTCAAAACAACCGCCCCCGATGTTAACAAGGTCAATGGAAAGCGATGCGAACGATGCGGAATAGGAGCTGTACCGCTGCGGTGATCTTCCTCTTCCTCTTCTTCCTCCTCCTGCTCCTCTTCCTCTTCCTTCTTTTCTTCCGAGTCCGTGTCTACACCCACACGACTGCGGTATTCAAAATACGCACTTCTTTTATATGTATCTTCCTCTGTGTATTATCTTTCCATGGCTTTGTGAATTGTGTGGCGTGGCGGTGTTTTTGGGTTTCGGTTCGTTTTTTTCTTTTTGGTTTGTTCTGGACTGGCGTTATTATTGTTTTGTATAGTCTTTACAGGATGGGGTTTTGGGATTGGAGATATAGGGATATGGTGGGGTGGAAAAGGGTGGGAATTGGATGGGTTGGTTGTAAGGTAACAATTGAACTCCGTCGGGAAAACCCCCTTTGACACTATAACGATTATTTTCATATTGTCACATTTCCCAATTATTGTCACCTCCGGGGGTGAGCATAGGCTAGAACTCGTCCGAGGCTTCCGCGCAGCCCGCGCAAGCCGCTAGGCCCCCCTCACCTGCCTAGGAATTCTTGTAGAGAATCTTGTAGGGAATATTGTTGGAGATTGGTAGCCGTGCGGGGGTCTGAGGAGCAAGGTAAGGAAAAACATGGAAACATATGGAAAACTAAGGAAGTCAATGTAACACAACATGTGATGCATTAGTCAGCCAAGGGACTCAAGGTTCGTGGATATAGGTGAGGTATGTGTACTAGAACACCTAATGGCCTAAGTCGATACGGACAGTCACTCTGGCTCAGATGATGTCATAAGGCGCGGGCTGTTGATAGAAGACTGAAGCAGGAAGCTCCTGACGAGGAGGCCGGAAAGGGTCCACGACAGGTGAGTTTGAGAGAGTGGGCGGAATTGACCAGTGGGCTGTATGCCTCTAGCGGGATCGAGTGAGCGTGGTGATGCACACTAATCCCATGAAATTAGTATCATGAAGATTCTTCTCTGCATCACAAGATCTTTACTGACACCATATGCAGGAGTGCTGCTCACGGCCATCGATCTTGCGGAATCTGCGATTCTTGACGGATCCTGCTACTCATCCCATATATGACGCTCATACATGCTAGTCGGCTGGATTTACACGCCAGATCACGATACTTGCAGATTACTGAGCTCAGGAGGCCAAAAGAGGTTCGTTCGTATACTGAAGAATCCTCACGATTACTGCTATACGCCACGCCGCATGGGTATCATACTAATCTTGTGGCTTGACGAGCTTCACGTGATGTTCTCTGGGCCTCTCCCTGCAACACATGAACTACACGGGGTTTTACCGGGCGCCAGGAAGGTACCACTTATATCTGCAAAAGCCCCCATCATGGGTGTGAGAATCAGTAGGTGGGTTGTTGATGAGAACCATGGGTGCAGCATGGGTGAGGGATGGCACCCATAAAGATGGAACTGGCTACTTTCTCATTTCTGTGTTCCACATCTGCCCTCCGTGATGGTGGTCATCACAATGCCAGTGCCGTGGCCTTTTGCTTCAGTTCAACACTGCCAGCAACCTCATGGTGCTCCTCTCTGTCAGCACCGCTCCTCGCCAGTCTACGCTGTCAGCACATCTCTCCATAGTAGTGGAATAGTATGCTGAGTTCAACGCGATCAACACCTCTTTTCCGTTCGCCGCTGTCAGTATCTGTCCTCCGTTCCACAGCCTCAGCAGCCCTCCTTGCTGTTCACCTCGATCAGCGCCACTCACAAGTTCTCTTCCATCAGCGCCTCTTTACTCACTTTCTCGCTGGCAAAAACTCTCCCTACGCCCTCGCCACCTCTCCACACATGGTCAATCTCTCGTGCGACGCCCTCCTCTATTCCACACTGTCTGCAGCTCTCCTATCTATTCTGCATCCGGGCCGTCGGGACCTCTCTATCCACAATGACACGCCGTCAGCACTGAAATACCGGTCGGCCAGGCTACTGGTGTTGAAGACTCAGGGGTGCCATCCACCATCACAGCACAGTGCATGCGTTTTGCTGGCGTGATAGTAGAGCCTTCCTCTTCGACACGTTATCGGCACCATGGAAACCACACTTCGTCACGTTTGCTGTAATAGAAACCTCCGAGCATTGTGTTATGCGTTGGCTGGTCGTTTTCGTACACACATAGAGATTGTGGGATGGTCTTTGCAGATAAAATTCAACTCGAGGGGAAAGCGACCATCAGCGGGTTCATCGAACTTGGAGGGAAAACACTCATGTCTAGCTGCCACCTTCCACAAGCCCAGGCGAAGATTAAACAGGACAGCTCTGGGTAGAGTTTTGTGGCAAAGTTCCGAGCGTTAAAGACAAAGCATTCACAGCACGCCAAAGACGCGCTTGACCTACACCTTCAGTATTGTCATATCAAAGGCATCTACAACTTGAAGGCATATCCCCCACCATGGCTGACGCGCTCAACCATGACGCGAGAAGACATATCAAGCAGCTGATGACGCCATTGGAAGCCTCGTCATGGCTCCAGATTCGGTATGATTGTGGTGAATTGTGAGTCGTTAAGTGGACGGGGAGAGAGTGGCGTCAGGGTTGGGTATTTAAGCTTAGACCTTGAACATTGTCCAGCAAATGCCAGGACGTACTCAGACAAACTGGGGGTCTGTCGAACGGACAGGAGATGTTTTCAAGGGGCGGTAACTCAGTGTCGTGGATTTTTGGAGATGGGAAAGAGTGGTTTGGAATGATGTTGGTGGGAGCCCCAAGACCGGATATTCCTCTTTCACAGATTCACATCAGCTCCAGAGAGAGATTAGGAAGTGTACGGGCAAGGATCCAGAGGTATTGTTGTATTGTGAGAGTTTTAACCTGATTTCCGATACTTCACCTCTCAATCCTTTCGGTGCCCTACACTAAGTTACAAGCACTCTATTCTTACCCCGCCCATATCATTCCGAGTCCTTCCGCCACTCCATCGTAATGTTCACATGCGAATTCCTCGCCATCCACTACACTCCTCCTCATACTATTCCCACCTCGCAATCCCCATCACCTTTCCCAAAAATAGAAATCACACATCGCGAGACCACCGGTCTGGAAACTTGAACATCATTCTAATGTTGGCACTTCTGCGCGACTCCGTGAAAATTTTATGTGTTAATGAATGCTTGTTTGAAATGGAAACATCCAAGTCGGTGTAGTATAGTGGTGAGTACGGCTCGTTGTGGCCGAGCAGACCCATGTTCGATTCATGGCACCGACATCTTTTTCGTTAATTGTGCGTCCCGGTGGTTGGGTTTGGTGCTCTTTTTTTTGGTGTTGTCACCAATCCATGACTTGCACGACACGAACGACAGAAGCAATCTGTCCCTTTCTTCCCTCTCTTCCACCACACCTCCGCTTCCCACGCCATACTCTATGATTTTTCACGCTACCTTTTCTACGGTCTCTACACGTCCTTCTATCGCTCACCGCCGACCACCTTTCCCACCAAATCGCCACCACGGCGCATTCATCGAAACGAATATACAATCCTGGATGTGAATTCAGCAGACTTCAGCCACCGGTGATGGCTCTGGATGCGCGTTAGACCAATCGCGGCCATGAAGTCCCCGCTTCAGCTGGAGGAGAAATGTTCGTTGCGATGCCTCAAACGATGAATTTGACAACTTGAAAAATTCATCAACAATCTCAAAAAAGCTCACTCTGACTGCAACCGGGAGGTAGGACTGCCGTTTTATCCCCAACGTCCAACAACAAACGCTTAAGGATTATTTCTAGAGCCAGAACAGCTTGACGGAACGCACAACGAACAGTTGGAAACACTGGAAGACCGAAATACCTTGCCGTGGAGTCGCAGACCAATATCCGCTGCCAGAAACTATTCTGTTGCTCTTCTCCCTTGGTCTGGAAGTTCGTCTAGACCATCAGACTACTACTATGTCCTTCGCGGGGTCGTTGATGAACAACGGAACTTTGAGCTTGGCTTCAGGTCATCTTCGGCTCTCATGGTCCTTCATTGAATGTCCACCTCGATTATGATTTCTTGTTGCAACACCGTGCACCCACCTCTCCAATTCCACCTCTTGCACTTCAGCTGGGCACCACTGCATGTTTGCGCTCTCCCCCTCCCACATCTCTCTGGCTTCCAGCTCAGTGCTTATATTCCTTCCAGTTGGTTTGCGCCCTGTGGGTCTTTATGATGCATCATTGGAGCATTATCAGTCCAACTCGCACACACCCTTCCAATCCGGCTACTTGTTGGAAATCAAAGGAAACAGGAATCGGAGGGGAACGCTTGACCTGAACTACCGGTGTTTTCATCATCATCCTATTGGACATTCGGAGATGGCGCAAACGCACTAACCTAACCTTTGTTAGAGCAGCACATGTTGTCTACATTGAATTCGTCGGAAACTCTGAGTGTCAGCCGTCGTGGCGGCTACAAACCTCAGTCGCTTGAATCAAAATTACTATCGACCTGTAGAGCATTAAGGCCATCTTCAAGTTATCCCATCTCCTTCCACAAGCTACTTTACTCTTTACTTGTTGCTGCAAGGGTTGATCCTCTATACATGGATCTACCCCCCCCCCACAACACTCAATAATGCGCCGGCTTGTTGGGAGTCAATGCAGCGGGGAATTGGAGGAGAAGGGTTGACATCATATGAACTACGGATATTTTATCAGCTCAGATTATTGTGTTGTATAGTCTGGGGAGTCTTCTCAAGCAACTTACTAGTACAACAGGGAGGAATAAAAAGTGGCGTACACCGGTAACGCAAGTTCCGATTGAATAGAGAATGATTTCATCTCCCGGTCCTGGATATCATCCAGAGGGGATTTTATCCCTTAGTAGCTATAGAGAGCAAAAAAATACCATTCCGCCCATCTCGGCTTATCGCTTCAGCTACTATCCCACCGCGCCGGAATCTTCCCACAAATTCATCAATCCAACGGGAGTCTGACTACACCGCTCACGAATCATGTTGAAATTCTGTCCTCTGGCTTGGAAGCATATGGGCTTAAGGTTATAACGGAAACGGGGGAAGTTAGGGAGGTTAAGGCGAGGGAGCTGATAAAAGGTTGTTTGAGGGAGATTAAGAGCGGAAACGCGCACGGATATAATAAGCAGTGGCGGGCGGGGAAGAGGAAACCAGTTGAGAAGTGATGATGATACTCGCAATAAAAATAAGTAACACGATGAACTGAAATTAAAGAGACACAATTCGCTCGCTTTTATTGTCGTCGCAGGGATAATTCAGTACTCTAACAACTTTTGACCAGCTATCTGATGCACAATGGTTGACGTCCCGAAAAACCTCTACTCAAACAAATCGCATCCTCCCAAAAAAGAAAAAAAGAAAAAAGAAACTCGTTTTCATCTCTCCAAATACCACTCGATAGACGCCACTCCTTTTAATCTACTTCCGAGATGGGCTTCTCAGGCTTTTGAGCTTTAGCACTACAATACCGACCGGAACGAGTACTCCCAAAGCCGCCAGAACAAACATCAAAATCATAGCCCAAAACAATCGAGTCCAGGCTTTGAGTTGGTCCTCGGTTTGGAAGTATTCCTTCAGGAGGGAAACCGTCGGCAGTATCACAAAAACCCTGAACCACAGTCAGCGCCATCGTCAATTTCCGGACCGCAATAGTACATACGCGTAGCTTGCGAGACTAGCCACAATGAACGCAACGATACAAGTGACATTGATCCATTCAAACGACTGCTCGATGCTAAGTAGACGGTAAAGTACCGGTTCCGGGAGCACAGCCAGGCTTGACGAGCTGGAAGACGGCGATGTCTCGGATAGCACGCATGGCCCGGCTCCATGATATTCACCTGCACCTTGCATTTCATTTTCCATTAAGGTCAGTGTCATGACGCCGGCCGTTGAGACGACGACGAATCCTAAGCAGGTGAGGTGGGAGGCGAGGATGATATCGGCGAGCAGGATGTTCCCGAGATAATCCAACGTCCTGAAGAAGATGCTTGGTACCACGAGAGTCAGAATCGAATCCAGGATAGCCTATTCAGCAGGGGTTCACTCACAGAAGGTAACCCACTGCGAACCCAAACGAAAACATAGCCAGGATCTAACTGACAAGCGACACATTTTTGGTCCAATAATCCAGCTTTGTAAGGTTCTCAGTCCACACAGCTTGCTGCTTAGAAAGCTCCACTGCGCTGCTTTCATCGATTGAGACTACGGATGAGCCATTCGCAACTCGATTCGCTTCGTAGTTCGCATTGTTTGCAGCCAGCGGGTGTAGTGGGCCTCCATATGGCTGGGGGAAAGCATCCAAGTTTTCGAGTTCTATATCCTGGATTCCATGCGTGATGTAGGCTGGAAGATGCGCAAAGGATGGTCGCCTGACGTATGGTGGTGGTTCCATGGTGCTTTGTGTAGCGGGATCAATACGAATTGGCTTGAACCGGTGATCTCGTAATTGTCGGTGGAGGAGTTTGAGATTCGGTCGAACTACCGTGGCTTTCGTTATATTGGAGATGCAAAAGACTCAAATACAAGGCAACTGTAAAGCTCGGGTACCTTGTTAGGTGTGGGTGGTGAGGTGTCTGGGAGATGGTGAGAACATCCGTAATATAGCCCCTTCTCAGGTTCTCACTCACGCCCCGACATGAGTTGTGCCCCGCCTCTGACTATTAATGTTATCAAATAATTGGCCATCAGTGTTATATGTGTTGTTAATCGTTTTCACACAATTTATCTTGCTCGTTTCATTTCAGCTTGTATCTGCCCGGATACCAGTCAGTGTTACTCAGCAGCGTGGCGTGATGTTGTACTCGCAAAGGGTCCCTTGACTCCCTTCTTGCTCCTCCTGAGTATGCTAATTACGATTAATTATGAAAATAAAGAACCGGACGTGTCAATTACTTCATAGAGAACTTGTTCGCTCTATCCAAAAAGCATGAAAGAGCAAAACAATATTGATGTCTGCAGGACTCGAACCTGCGCGGGTTGCCCCACCAGCACCTGAAGCTGGCGCCTTAACCACTCGGCCAAAACACCATTATGTGCAAGAGACAACGTAACATTATCTATGAAGCTAATGTCAAAACTGACATTTAGTCAATTGAACACAGCGGCAAAAGCTCGGAAAAAAGTCGCTCTTCAATACTACAGGTTCGCGGCAGACCGCGCAGTCACAGCGG
>ML220158.1:40963-159712 GCA_004786065.1 Ascodesmis nigricans | reverse complement strand
CATCGGCGATTGGGTTCTCCTCAGAAGACTCAATCAAAACCAAGGAGTCTCCGACAAACTCAGAGACACCTACGAAGGACCATACAGAATTCTCAGCATCCAAGAAGTGGATTACGCATGTAATTACCAACTGGCCCTCCCAGAAGGCGATACTAGATATAGTTTCTTCTCTGCCGACCGCCTCAAACACTACAAAGGCGATCCACATCACCCAATACTCCACCATAGATCTATCCATATAGAAGAAGAAACCGAAGACGGAAACGAATACGAAGTTGAAGCGATTGTTGATCAACGCCGATGAAACGGAAGAACAGAATACCATGTCCATTGGAATGGATACGAAGAACACGGTGATACGTGGGAACTGATTTCCGCTCTTAAGAACGCCAAAGACATACTGGCTAACTACCTCAATCAAACTCGCCGTAACAAACGCCGACACAGCTCTCTCTCCAATCAGAAACGCTACAGACGAAGCGGGCGCAATCAAGAAAACTCAGACCGCTGATACTTCCCTAATTTCCTACTGATTCAAGTTTTCTTACGGGGGAAGTGTGAGGATCTCAGCACCTCGAACCTCACGATGACATTTGCCAAGTCTTGTATTTCCTGTTTATCTCTTTCCATGACGCCATAATCTTGTATTTCCCTGTTTCTATGTTGTATGATGTCACACATGACATCATTAGGTTCTGTACCTTGATTTGCCTTTCAGATGACGTCGTTACTGACATCATTTTCTCTTTTCCTTGTTTTCCGGCCATGACATCACATGGCAAGTTATCATGTATATAAGGAGCAGGATTAGCCTCTCCTCTCGCTTTTCTCTTCAGCCCGTTACCAACCGTTTTCTGCACTTGATAGCATCTGGATACGCCGAAGCCCTCACTAAAAGACGTAGCCGAGAAGCAAGCTATCGACACCTATTCGAATATACAGAGTTGACGAGTGAATCGTTTCTCAGATTCTCTTGTGACCAGCTTGTTGTGAACTGACTCGCCACAACCCTGAGAGCCTTTCGCTCGTCGATTCACAATATTCCCACGGTCTGTCGATACAGCTTCACGCTGTCGTATACATCATCGCCGACGTCCATGACACTATCAACACCTATTCAAATATATAGAGTTGACTGGTGAATCGTTTCTGTGACGGCGTGGATATTCTTGTTCCCTTTGTCTTCCCTTAGTTGTTGTGGTGGGGTCATCTCATTGTCCTTCTGTCGTCTTACATTGTGTTGTGGCTATGTTGTGGCTATGTTGCGGCTGTGTTGAGTACGTGTGTTGTATGGGGGCTGTGCGGAGGCTGTGCTTGATCATGTGGTTGTGGGGCTACGCAGGAGTGGAGTCAGATGGACTGAGTAACGGCGGCTGTGTTAGATGAGTCATGCACTGCGGAGGATGTCTATATATTGGTCCTGTATTCTCCTTTGTTGAGTTCTCTTTCTTTTCCTTCCTTATCCTGACCTCTTGTTATACTACCGGAATACGATCTTGTCTTGTGGGCGCTGCCCTTCTGAACCTGTTGTCCTCCTCTCGCCTTGTCCCTTGTCCGCCGAAGCTTGTAGAAGCTGCCGGCCTCCTGAATACCAGTACTTCGTCACCCTCTCGTCCTCCCGCCTGCCCGACCGCTGTGTCCCTGGCCCTCTCTCTGCATCCTCAGCCCTTGCCCGTTACACTTGTTCCCTTTGTCTTCGCTTAGTTGCTGTGGTGGGGTCATCTCATTGTCCTTCTGTCGTCTTACATTGTGTTGTGGCTATGTTGTGGCTGTGCGGAGGCTGTGCTTGATCATGTGGTTGTGAGGCTACGCAGGAGTGGAGTCAGATGGACTGAGTAACGGCGGCTGTGTTAGATGAGTCATGCACTGCGGAGGATGTCTATATATTGGTCCTGTATTCTCCTTTGTTGAGTTCTCTTTCTTCTTCTTTCCTTATCCTGACCTCTTGTTGTACTGCCGGAATACGATCTTGTCTTGTGGGCGCTGCCCTTCTGAACCTGTTGTCCTCACCTCGCCTTGTCCCTTGTCCGCCGAAGCTTGTAGAAGCTGCCGGCCTCCTAAATACCAGTACTTCGTCACCCTCTCATCCTCCCGCCTGCCCGACCGCTGTGTCCCTGGCCTTCTCCCTGAACCCTCAGCCCTTGCCCGTTACAGTTTCTCAGATTCTCTCGTGACCAGTCTGTTGTGAACCGACTCGCCACAACCCTGAGAACGATTCGCTCCACGATTCACCGTATTCCCACGGTCTGTCGATACAGCTTCACGATGTCGTATACAGCATCGCCGATATCTATGACAGAAGGACAATGAAATGACAACATCATCACAACCAAAGAAAGACAAAGAAAACAAGAACATCCGCGCCATCACAAATTTTACATTGAGAAGATCCTGGATTTAAGATACCATTGATGAGGAAGAAACCGGAAACTACAGTACCATATTAAGTAGTTGAGTGGCTACCAATCCCTTTGGGAACCAGCTGAGTACTTGGAAAAAGCAGAAGCTATTGATCAATTCCATACTCGATACTCCGACAAACCCAGACACAGAATCAACAGTTAGACTGAGTCCTTGTAGGAACTTCGGCCTTAGATAGGGGGAATTATGTTACTGCGTAGACTTGAAAGTATGCTTAGGTGTTATATGAGGTATTGTGGCTGTGTTGAGGCTGTAGAGTATTAGCGGCAAATTGTGTTATTGTTGGGAAGAAGAAGTTACATGGCGATAAAGGTTGTGGTGGAAGATTCCGATGCTTTCTTTATGGGTTGTTGGTAATTCCAGCTATGCTAGATGAGTCATGTAAGGGTTAGAACGTCTATGTAAGGGCCTGTACTTTTCCTTTGTTGTGGTTCTCTTTCTCTCTTTCTTGTTTATCCTAAGCTTCTGTTATCTCTTGTTATCTACCTGGAATACTACCTTGTCTTGTGAGCCTTGCCCTTCAGAACCCTTTGCCTCTTGCCTCTTGTTCTTGCCCTGCCTTCATTGGCCGAAGCTTGAAGAGCTGTCTCAGTTACCTGTCTCCAGACTCTGCCCTCGACCCCACCCTGTCTGTCGGTTGTGCCCCTGGCCTCTATCAGTCTCTCTGAAGTCCTGCCTGTTACAAATAGTTTTTCTAGCTTCGGTCAATGGAGGCAAGGCAAGGACAAGAGATAAGAGATTCTGAAGGGCAAAGCCCACAAGACAAGATAGTATTCCAGATAGATAATAAGAGGTCAGGATAAAGAAGAAAGAAAGAAGAAAAACTACAACAAAGGAAATGTATAGACCCTTATATAGACATCCCAACCCTTACATGACTCATCTTGCACATCTCCAATTATTAAGGACTACCAAAGAAAGTACCAGAACCTTCCACCACGACCTTTGCTGCTATATAACCCATTTTCCCCAACTACAGGACCATTTGCCGCAATCACCCCACAACTTCAACATAGCTACAATATCAAAACATAACACCATATCCAACTCCTAAATCCACGCCGTGACGCTCTCGGAAAACGAGGATATCAAGTCTCAACCATTTCGATTTGATGTTGGTGTTCAAAAGTTCCGTTTTCTTCCTTAATATTTGGCGCTCAACTCCTTTCTTTTATTCTGTTGCATCAATGCTAACTGGATCATTGGTGACTATAGGTTCTCTCTGACAGCCGTTTGAGCAGCTCTTTAGGGTAGCAAGTGCCATCGCTGTCAATCCCTGGCCCTCTCGTTCCCTTTGGGTCTGCACAGACGATCTCTTCAAGGTCTGAATCTTCTGCATCGTTTACTCTCACCAGTTTGCTCTCCCTCGACCCCTTTCCATATGTTCGCACAACTCCGTCTGTACCTTTTTTTCCACTTCAGCCTCTTCTAGCTCCTTAGCAACTTCGCCATATGGTCTCCGATACGATGAATACATGTTTGCCGCGGAGGATCCATGGATTGGTGAGGGTTGGTTTGCCCGTACCAGTCTCTCTCAGTCGCTCCTTCACATTGCGCATACGGCAGAACAATTCGGCCGGGATTTGTCAGAGTTCCGGTACGTCTCATTCTGTCTTCTTTATGTACGAGTCCTTTTTTTTTTTTTTTTGGGAACGGTCCATCATTAGGTCACCGCAGAACTGCACCGTATGGCCTTCCATGCAGCAATAAAAGCAGGTGAAGGATCTTCCGGATCGTTGAGAGTTGTATCGTTCATCCCCTGGTGGAATGAGTGGTATTAATAATAGCAGTAATATCCAATAGCGACTCGGACCCGTCGGAGGTAACAGGGAATCTTCGGCCCAAAGTCACTCATCGAGACGTAGTAGTAAGAATTCGATTTGCAACCATACCTGTTGTTTCCACCAGTATTCCCCTAACCCGATATATGTAAATCTCCCCGCAGGTATGGTAGATGAGTAGGCCGCTTCTTTCCCCGTTAAACTGGCGACTCAGGAACGTCTCTCCATTTCTTATCCGTTTCCCCCTGCACTGTTTCCTCCAGGATTTTAACACTTCCGAGTCGAGTCTGATTCTCGTTGGACTCAGAGGCATGATCATCCTCCACTGTTATTCGCACCTGAATTTTTTTAAGCCGAGAAAGCTGATTACGGAGCTCGTTGATCTTTTCTCGGTCCCGTTGACTCGCCAACAGAGGAATTATGCTTTCCGAAGCAACATGCTCACAATCCGTACGGTTGGTTCGGACTGGTCAACATTCCTACACCAGGGACGATGGGCTCCGAGGTTGCTTTCAGAGCGTTGCATCGTGAAACTCCCGGACTTGGGGTTTATTTGCGGGAGGCTTTTGTTGCCCATCTGATGCCACACTACTATCTCTCAGTTTCTCGGCCTTTCTTGTCTTCACATATTCTCTCCCCGCGGCTCTATTTTCCGATCATGCATACTGTCCCATTGCCTCCAGGGATACATAGATGACCCCCCCGGTTGAAATCCGGAACGCCAACGATGCGTATAATCATTGTCGGGCTTTAAAGCGATGTCGGGAGGAGGAGGGGGCGCCATATCTAATCCTGCACACTCCCAACGGTAGTTGTGAACGGCCTGCCAATTATGCATCGCATTTGGCCTTGCCGTCGGAGAGTATTGTGACTCTGGTAGAGTTCTACAACCAGTAAAGGATTTCGGTTGGCGAAGTCAGGTAGGTAGCGCTGACATGGCTGAATTGGGTAATGAGTACATGGCGTCGTATTCGAAGTGCACATCAATTGGTATCTGGTCATGGTCCGTTAGTATCACATTCATTCCAATCCACCCTCTTCGCGTGCGGATCCACGCTGATAGCGAAAAGACGGGAGTAGTTTCTTACCTTTGTTTTAATTCCCTTCTCTGCTGGAAACGGTTTACACTGAACCCGGTCGTCGAGGCGAACAAGACGTTGACAATTTCCGCGGTGGGACGAGACTCCCCTGAGCAGAGTAGCGGGAAGAAGTAGAAACGTTGGAGCCACCCTCGCAAGCCAGTATCCACTGGAGATGGTCGTAGCGGATTGCTTGGACTCCTCCACCAGGTACGGTGTTACTCGCCCACCGTTTTCCTCATTTTTTTCCATTCGAATGGCGGTGTCATGAAGGGATGGGAGCTCGGGTAGAAGAGGAGAAGAGGAAGAAGGACCATCCCGCTACCGAAGCCCAGGGTAAAGAGTGAAGAGAGTGTAGAGGGAAACAGAGGGAGGGAGGGCGGTGTGAGTGAGGCAGGAGAGGGTGACCCGAGGAAGTAGTAGGATAGAGGGGCAGAAGGGGGTAATATATACAGAAAAAGGTGTGGGTTGAGGCGGACCGTTCACATATGTGCTGCCGAAGGTCTCGTATTTCACAAATCATCTCGATGCGTAGCGAAGCTTCGCCGCCACCTGAAACGAAATCATGGCAGACAACGCGATCACGGTGATTTTTAATTTTCGATGGCGGTCTCGATTAAGATGATGCGGGACACTGATCACCGCGTGCACCGGGTCAATGATGTATCTTACCGCAAGTCGAGTCGATACTACCAAGCGTGTATTCGTATAGTGTAACATTTCCCATCATGGTCATGATCATCCCAACCCTCCCGCTTGCTTCATCCATCCTCCACAAGCGAGCTGGTATCCAAATTCCTCATGAACTCCACATACTTATACTCCTTCACAACTTCGCCTTCACCGCAAACCCCTCTTTCCCAGCCGTCCACTCCTCCCCCTCCTTCAACCCCCACCACTCCTCCAACGCCTCCTTCCCCTTAGTCCCTGGGACCATATACAACCCCACCCAATCCTTCCCCTTAATCGCCGGTGTATCCCTCAACGTTACCGGAGCACGCTGTTCAAACTTTTCCTTCTGCAGCTCTACGACAGTTTTGACCGGTGTGACACAGGCATCGGTTCCATCATATATATCCTCCCATTCCTTCCTTGTCTTCTCCAGGAACTTGGCCGTATACATTTCGCGGAGTTTCAGCCAGTTGTCTGGATCCATTCGGTCCGGGATATCGGTTTGGCCGGGAAACAGCTTCTCGATGAAGACCTTATAGAACTGTGGTTCCAGGGGGCCACTGATATTCCATCAGCGGACGATTACTCACTGAAGCCAGCAATACTCACACGGCCATATAGCCCCCATCCTTGGTCTCATAAGTATCATAAAACGGTGCTCCACCATCCAAGGTATTCACCCCTCTCTCGCCTGTCCACATCGGAATATCCCTATTGATCATATACCTCGGCCACGCAGATATGTACGCGGACCCATCCACCATATTCGCCTCCACCACCTGTCCCTTCCCAGACTTCTCTCTCGCAACCAGCGCCAGCAAAATTCCGGTCGCACACATCATCCCACCTCCCGCAAAATCAGCCAGGAAATTCCCGGGGGCATACGGCTTCTCGCCCTTCCTCCCGAGCATCGACAGCGCTCCCGAGACCGCAATATAGTTAATATCATGTCCCGCCATATCCTTATACTTCCCATCTCTGCGGAAGCCCGCCATCCGCGCAAAGATGAGCCGTGGGTTGAGCGCGCATAGGATTTCGGGGCCGAGGCCGAGTTTCTCAAGGACGCCCGGGCGGTAGGGATCAATGAGGACGTCGGCGGTAAGGGCGAGTTTCTTGATGAGGGCGACCCCGGCGGGGGATTTCAGGTTGACGCGGATGGAGCGTTTGAATTCGGCGAGAGAGTCGCTGGTGGGTGCTTTGGTCGAGATGTCGTGGCGGTCGATTCGGAGGACGTGGGCGCCGTAGTCGGCGAGGAGCTTTCCAGCGAAGGGGCTGAAAGGAGAGTTTAGCTATGACATGGAGGTGAGAATTGGTATTGAATACCCGGGAGCTAGGCCGGCGAACTCAATGACGCGGGTTCCTGTTAACGGGGGTGAAGAGGTCATGGTTGGCGGTGTACGGAGATGTTGAGAACGTGGTCAGGGCCGGGGATAAGTAGCTGGACGCACATGCTGGAGGAGGTCGCTTCGAGGGAGATCTGGGGGAGAGGAGGAATGTGGGGTCGCTCTTCCGAGGTTCCTTGGGTGACGTGCAGCACCTCGCTTGGGCACTCGCGTATCAGTTCGTTGTTGTGTCTTTCTCCAATATAAATCGACTCCAATCCAATTCAATCCAATCCAATCCAACTCTCCCATACCCATGTCCATGTGCCTTTGATTCCATCCTTTCCACCCACTCACTCATTGTGCATCCATTTCCCATTCAATCGAATTCAACCAACGCCAAAACGAATCTAATCACGCAGAAAAAATAAATCCAAAAAGCAAAGAACCCAATCAATCAATCAATCAATCCCTCCGCACCGTAACGCCGACCTTTCATCCCTCCCCCCTCTTCCCCTCCCCGCCTCTACACCGCATTCGCCGTCGAGCTCTCTCCCAGCAGCCCCTTCACCTCCCCCTCCCTTTCTCCCTCTGCCTCTCCCTCCGCTTGCTCGCCACCACCAATCCCCTCCTCCAATGCCTCACAATGCGACAGCAACCATTCGACGACGTCTTTCTTCTCATTTAACTCCGCCTCATACACGGCATCATGCCCCACATTATTCGTGACCGTGGGATCCGCATTCGCGGCCATCACCAATGCCTTCACAACCTCGAGGTGTCCATTTAACGCGGCCCAGTGTAGAGGAGTGTTGCCGGCGGTGTTTTTATGCGATACAACCGGGTGCGGTTCTGCGTCTGGTGTTGTCGGGTTTGGGAGGGAGGCGAGGAGGGTTTTCGTTGTTTCTATCGATCGATAGATACGTGGTCAGTGGTGAACACAGCACGAGGGATGGGTTTACTGAGGAGAGATGGGAGAAGTAATACCAAAGTGACCATTTCCCGCGGCCATATGCAGCGAATTGTTGCCCGAGTGTTCGTCTTTCGCGGTGGTGATGATCGCGGCCTTGTCGACACTAGGATATTTCGTCTCCAGGGCATTGAGTAGCTCCTCGAGCTCCTTTGTTTCGCCGGCACGCGCAAAGTAGAGGAGGTCGTCAATTTCGTCTTCCGACATTTGTGGTGGATTTGGCGCCATTGTTGTCGGTGTTGTGTTGCGGATGGTCGTAGATGTGGGATGATGGAGGGGTCAGAAATTTGGGTTTCATGGTGGGTCAAATAATTTTCTTTGCGTCATGACATGTCACTCTCCATACGCATTGACACCTCGATGGAAAACAGAAGCTGAGAGAGAACGACAGAGGATATTATCAGTAAATACTTTGACTCCCAAATTCCAGCCCTCGAAACAAAAAACAGAAACGCCAATGCCAGTGATGAAGTATCAACATCGTCCGCGCCCAACCCCTCCAAAAGCCAATGACAAACCTAACACGAAATCGAATTTGAAACCGGAAAAAACAGCAGCAAAATATCCTTTACCATTAAAATCAACCCATATTTCAAATACGCCATGACCAGAAAGCAAATCCAAATAACAAATCACACCCGCCTTAACACAATTTACCGTCACACTCCCCAATCCCCGAACCTCACTATCTTGCCCCAATCAATCCTTCAACCAAGCCCTCCTCTTCATCTCCTTCTTCTCCTTCCTCTTCGCCTTAAACTCTTTCAACTCCCTCTTTGACAACTTCTTCGTCTGCCTTTCCGCCTTCAAGCTCCTCCCATCATGACTATTCGCTGCGGCATCGACATCAAAGTAAAACTGCATCTGTCTCTTCGACTTATTCTCGTCGTTATAGTTCTCCGGCGTGAGCTTCGAGTCCGGCGCCTGAAACTTGCCGGTGAAGCGGTTGAATTTCGCCATTGCTGTATAATCCTCTGCGGCGGCTTCACGCGCTTCCCGAGCTTGCGCGTACGGCGCCGTGGGGTCGTAGTCGCCGTGGATGGCGGGGTTGTAGTGAAGGTCGGGGTTGGGTTCAGAGGTTGTTAGGGGAGGAGCGGTTTGGGGGAGAGTGACGGGAGAGGCATCGGGGACGCGAGGGTTCGTCCAGGTAGTTTCGTGGGTGAGGGTATTATAGAAGTAGTAGGCTTGGTAGGTTTCGTCCCAGACGGGTTGCCAGCCGTCGTCGGGGGTGGTGTCTTCTGGAGGGGGGCCGGGGGGAAGTGGTGGGGCGTCTTCAGGAGCTGAGGCTTCGTCTTGGGCGGGATCTTTGGTGGAGGTGTCGGTAGTTTGCTCTGGCTTCTCGTTCTTTGAGGGAGGTGTCTGGTTCTCTGTTGGTGATACGTCACCAGGTGGTGGACGTTGCTGTTCCGTCTGGAGATTCTCGGACGTCGCCGGTGGTGGTGAGTCCTCGGACGTTGGAGGGGCGGGAGATTCAATATTTTGGGACGGCATCTTGGTCGGCTCGGTCATGGTTGGGACAAGCTGGAGGGATCCGGGAGGGAGTGGAGCATTCGACGAGGGAGGAGTTGAAGATGGTGATGATGCATAGAGGCGTATAACCGCAGCGCATGTCGTCGGGCAAGATCCCTGTTGATCGCCAAGCCGGCGCCGAGGAAGCTTCCATCTGTGTTTTCCACCAGCACACTGAACTCACCCGGGTTCTTTGCAATCAATTAAAGCACTCCATCTCTTGAAAGCGCTGGCCTGAAAGAATTACCTAACTCTAACCCTCCACTTAGATATATCTATCCATCTAAGAACCACTATTTCAATCACTGAACCAGTTCCAAGTCCAAAAATCCATTCTCCCGTCTCTCTATCCTATCATCCATCCGATTTGTTAAACATTACTGGCCAATCGTATAATCTAAACCTTTATCCCTCTCGCACACACATGGCCCCTCCCTTAAGCCTACTGATATGAAATCAAAACCATGTTAATCCCGAACCCAAAATCTTCCTACCTCATATCCCCATAATCCCATCAAAACTGCTGAAACACCCAATGTATAACAAACAACAATATTCGCAAGGAACAAAGAAACTGAAAGAATGAAAACCTCGACAAAATACCATCATCACCGCCACGCAGGCAGGGAAGAAACATAAGAAAGAACAAGGACTCAAAATCATAAGAGAAGAGACAAAAAGGAAAGGAAAGAGAAAGAGTGCAATAAAACCTGGACAGAATATGGGACGAAACCCCGTGGTGATAAGACAACAAAACAAGAAGGTAAAAAGAGAAAAGGAAAAATGAAACACGCGGATTGCCTGAAACGACCTCCCCTTCCTCCCTAGACAAATGCTGTAGTTTATTCCAAGCGATGATTCTGAAAACTCCGCCAATCATCCCAATGCCAACGCCGATACTTGTGATAAGTCAGATGCATTACCTAACCTTCTCTCTCTCTCTCTCATCCCGTATATATGCATGTTCTTCATCATAATCGGCATCGTATTCGTGGGGTATCATCTATCCACCATCTCCCTCCCTCCCTCCCCTCCTCACCTCTGCTGTTTCTCCAAGCTCGCGACCGCATCAATCACGTCTTCCTTCCTCTCCAGTGTCCTCCTCGCCTCCTCCGTTCCATATCCACACACATTGACGAGATAATCCATCCTATTTTCCCCAATCAGCATCACAACTCCCGCAAGGCCCCACGGATAAGATAAATAGAACTTACTTGGCATCCAACACACATTTCTGTCTCACTGCCTCATACCTCTTACAACACCTCTCCCAGACCATCTTCCTCCTCTGACGCTCGACCGTCTTCACGCTGATATTGAACGCGGCCGTAACCGGGCGATGATCACTCGCCTTCACCTCCCACCTACGATACTGCGTTTGCTCTATCTTCCTCCTGCCACGGTACAGGACGCGATCACACCAAGCGGGGACACGTTTCTTCTCACTCGTGTCGTAGATATCCGTGCCGACGTCGTATTTATACGTTGGCGCAAAGGTGATGGAGGCTTCATTAAAGACCCTCAGCCTAAACCCGGGATTCTTTCGCCGCTCGACAAGCAGCTGGTCACGTTCGAGTAATGGTGCGAGATCGTTTTGCTTCACCTTGTGGACAGCGGATTCCCTCGATATATCGATGCGGTAGTTGAGATCACCATTGAGGATACAAATCTCATGGTCAAGAATCATAGACCCATCGCCGCCGCCGACAAACATGTCCGTGCGGGCTTTTGCAGATGATTCTGCGGGCATGATGGAGGCTTCCAGGATAGCGGCGATATCGTTATTCCGGGAGATGGTGTGGGATTGGCCGGCTGCTAGATGACAGTTAATGAAGCAGAGGGAGGAGTCGTCGAGGAGGAAGCGGACAACGATGGCGCCTTTGTTGCCGTGGAGGCCACCGAGGCCGCGTTTGATGGAGGCGGCGGAAACATTGCGGATATTGTCGCGTTCGGATGCACGGACAAACATACAGGTGAACAGTCCAACGAGGTTTGCGACATGGAGGAGGACGTAGTGGTCGCCTTTTGGGAGGTCGACAGAGCCGATAGTTTTGGTGAGCTGTTGTTGCCATAGCCGGTATTGATGCGACATATGTTCTTGCTGATCAGCAGCACGTTTCTTCTTACTCCCCTTCAAGAACGATTCTGAACCCCATTAGCATCTCCCTATCCCCACAATCGCCATCAAAAACTTACTCGCAGTAATCTTCTTATCCTCCAGATCGACCAACTCCTGAAACCCAAACACCACGATTTCCGGCGGCGATTCGGTACTCTTCAACACATCCTGCAAAAACGACCTATCCGAATCTCTGGCCAACAAATCCTGCGGTTTCGTCGCCCCGGCGTTCCAACTACACACCAGAGCATTGACCGTTCTGAAATTACAGAACTCCGCATCATTTTTCTGCATTTCGGCCTCGAGCCAATCCTCCTCCATCATGCCGTCCCAAATGCGTATAATATTATCCGCGCCGAGCGTGACGACCTGTAACCGCCCGTTCATCCAGATACTCGTTCTGTCGGCAATAACCTCATTGATGGGCCCGCCGGAACATTCCCAGTCTTTGAGCGCTCGCCATGGCTTGGATCGTGTGTCGTATACATACATCATGCCAGTTTTGAAGCCGGCCCAGAGATAATCACCGACGCCTGTCATGGAGTTAATCTTGTACAGCGACACGCTGACAACCTCCACACACTGCAACGTCGAGCGTGAGTATATCGAAACGCTTCCATCCGAGTGTCCAAAATACACTTTATCGGGCTGACTATTGATGATGGCGGCACAAGTGATATCCCCGGTATTCCTCGACGGCGTGAGTTGTCTCCCAGACACATTAAACGTCTGCGCCGGATCCCCCGAAGGCCGGTACACATCAATCGCCTTCCCATGCCCCACCCACAAATCGCCATTCACGACAATCGAGCATGTATGCCTGGGATGGATCCGAAACGTCGTCGGCGAGTTCCTCAAATTTGGTGTTCCCGCCGTTCCAGCCGACCACACCTGCAGTTTCCCACCACTATCCAACGTCCAGAGATCGAATCCTGATCGATGAATCTTCACCACCTCTTTCTTTGTGTGCGCGCTTGTTCTCGTTTCAACTACTCTCTGTTGCGGGATATCCACTTCCATGAGTTCACCATGTTGCGATCCAATCCATAGGATCTTCCCCTCATCCTCAACATTGTAAGACGGCTTGAAAGCCAACGCCGTAATCTTGACTCCTTCACCGTGTTGGATGGCCATGATACATCTCCCATTCCTAATATCCCAGACCTTTGTCGAGTGGCTGATAGTGCAGACATAATGGCCACAAACCGCAAACATCTTCACATCTGTCTTTGTTACTATTTCCGATAGGCCGTCCTTAAAGTATGGTCGCCTCCGGTTCGCTTGTGATGAATCCGGATAGTCGCTGAGCCCAGATTGGTCGTCTATGCCTTCATCATCAGAGTCATCACCATATCCATATCCACCAAGATAGGTATCCTCTCCACGGCCTATGTGTCCATCTGCCTGTCGGCCCGGCGATGATCCGCGGCCGCCTATCCGTGCGCGCTGTGGGGGCGGAAGGAAATTAGTAGCAACCGGAGCCTGACCCTGATTTGTCTTTGGTGGGGAGTGGCTCCGTCCTCTCGACGGAATACGAGCCTTAATCCCACCAATCAACCCTCCTGAGCGGGGCGGAAGTTCCGGCCGAGAGCCAGCGTCATCCGTCGACATTCTCTGCGCCTTCAATGACTCCCCTATCTTCACTTTCGGGCGCACCTGATCCATCGACATTCTAGGCGGAGGATAAGGATTTCTAGGCGGGAGTTCTGGTTCGTCATGGTGATATGTTTCTCGGCGTGGAATTGCCGGCGAATTCAAAGAGTACCCGGATGCTGCTGGTGGTAACACGAGTTTCCCAGGTTGCGGAAGCGATCTCGCAGGGCTGTCGCCTTCCGAACGGGACGGTGACGTATTGGCGCTTGAAGGCGGGGTACTGAACGGGGACACGCGGTCGGCATGGATTGCCGCAGGTGCCAAAGCTGGAGTTCGAGGGCCAGCGTAGTCCGGACGTCCGGGTTTTGGTCCCAATGGCGGAACTGTCGGTCGTCCTGGAATCTTCGGCTTCGTATTACGAGCAGGGACAGGCGGAGGTTCTGATCGGGATGGTTGTGGAGGAGAAGATTTCGGAGGCCCGATCATTGACGTTGGCCGTGCTCTGGAACTCGGCGGGGGTGGGGGCGGCGGAGGTGTTCGACCACTTCGCGGCGGCGGCACTCCCGGCGACAACGGGCGTCCCGGCATCGGTGGAGGGCGACAAACAGAAGGCGTAACGAGGCCAGTCGTCAGCGGCGTCCTCTCAAACTGCGTTCTCTCCAAGTTAAGCTTCGGGGGTGGTGATCTAGGCGATTCAACTCGCAAAGCTGGGGGTGCCTTCTGCGGCGGGAATGTGCTATAAACCGACACCGGTCTTGGTTTTGGGTTATACCCCATGCCTCTCGGGACCGTATTATTCCTGAAACTCGAACCCTGTTCCGGCGACAAACCCGTATGGTCCGGCGATGAGTCTCGGGAGGCATCCGACGACTGCCTAACATCATGGGTTGCTCTCGACCCGCCAAAAGGATCATGGCCGGTCAATGACGCTCTCAACGGACGCGGCGGGGGTTCAGGGATACGCGGTTTAACTGGAACATGCTGTGATGGCGCTGAGGGCGATACTTCGGAGGAGGAGATGGTGGTGGTGGTAGCTAGCTGCTCGAACCGTGACCGCAAACTTGACACGGAAGCCTATATTCTGCAACGTCAGCACACACAAGAGACGAAAGGCCTCTTCCCCCAACAAGGCACGCAAGTGAGGGCTTCTCACAGGTGGTTGCTCATCTTCGCTCATGCTTTCGCAGAAATTGAAGGCAGTCGCAGAAGGGGATACGCCGACCTACACAGGCCCAAGGTTCACCTCCAATTAAAGACCATGCGCCAGGGACCTAGATGAATGTCGGGGCAGCGTCTGCAAGCTGAGCTGAGTCTGTGTGTGGCTGTAGGTGTCCAACTTGCGGAGGGGTGGTGGCGGCGGTGAAAGAGTGTATCCGCGAGAGGAGGTAGCGACTGTGCGGGTCAGAGAGAGAGATGTGGTGAGGAGCGTTGCTGGCGGGAAAGGTACAGGAGCAGTGTAGGTGACGCAGGAGGCGGCGAGAGGCAGGGGAGCTTCTGTGGCAGTGGGGGAGAAAGAAGCTCTCGGCAGGCTGCGGTGGAAACGGGTAGGGGAAGGGGAGTGAGCGACGGGTCGACGGGATGGAGGATGGCGGAGGGCGGTTTTCGATGGATGGATGGATGGATGGATGATGCGTGTCGGTTGGTGGAGAGAAGACAGTTTGGGTGATGGAGTGGATGTTGGGCTGGCTGGTTGGTGGGTGTTGCTTGGGGGGGAGGAGGCGTCTGGGGCTGGTGATGGTGCATCGTCAGCGACGGGTCCTCGCCCGCACATCTGAAACGATACACGTTGTCCAGAGTGGCTGCATACTCCAAGAAACACCAACGTTCCTGACGCCGAATAATTCACTGTCTCCTCATTGGCCCTCATTTCTCCATCTCCATTCACTGCATATTGAAACAACTCCTGTCCCATCCTGTTCACGCTGCGCTGTGGGGTCCTCGCAACTCTGCAGACACCACAACACCATCATCCCTTCCAACCCTTTCAAGAGCACCGCTTTCAGCTTCATTCATCCCGCCACACACAAGGCATTCCGGCTCATGTATAACCCCCATCGCACCAAGCACAACTACGCCGGTCGCTTAACTGTCCAGCACATCATCTGGCCCAGCATCATTCATCCATGTGCCAGGCATGCCCGCATCATCCCCTTCTCCACCCGCCTCCCTCCATCGTGATGCTCATCCCCATCCCCCTTCATCAACAATCCAATAAAACAAAGAAAAAAATTTTCCGTGCCGCTGTTAGTGAAACTCTGTTTCTGCAACATGCCAGGAGATTAGTATCAGCATCTTCCATGCCTTCTTGAAATTCGCATTCCGTGGTTATTTAGAGATGCGGAGACGAATTTCCACTAGCTTCAGTCCCCATCATTTCAGCCACCATTTGATCCGGGAAACGCATAGCGTGCTAGCCCAAAAGCTTGCTTCAACATCATGTGGTCCCCAACAACCAAGAATCAAGTAACGACCGGACTCACGGGATTATAATAACCTACCCAACATCGAACCCGCAAAACGGCCACAGTTTAACCTAACCAGCGTATCAACGCTATCACCACAATCATTTTCAACCAAGCGACCGTTTCTTCACTAATCATAACACTGTAACATGGATCGGGAGAAGAAACCAGCCTACACGAACCCCAAATACCCACAATAACCCAAACGCTCACGGACGACGCTTCCACTCCCCGTCTCCCCGTTTCCATCAACCGCATCAATGAATGATACCCAAGTTTTCGCATAACCAGTATTCCAAACCAAGCAACCCGAAAAGCACGCATCAACGCCATATCGCTCTAATAGTGTGTGTACTCCCCCCCATAAACCAATACAGACAGACAGACAGAACAACCCCAACCTACAAAAATGTATATCCCAAAACCCAAAACATATAACCCATCGTCGTCCTCCGCCCTCCAGCTCCAGGAATCCGTGATTCACGTCTCACCACCCGGGCTGACTCTTCAAATACTTCTTCGCCAGATCATCGCCGCCGGTAGCAGACAGCTCCATCCAATGATACGCCACACAAATCGTGGCGGGATCTCTCTTCTCCGGATCCTCACCCTTGGCAACCATCATCTCCGGTCTGAACGTATCCTTGGCCTTGCTCAACGGCTTTGTCGTCCTCGGCAGCAAGCTAGGATTCGTCAAGTAAAAGATCGCGAGTTCCCTCTGTGCAGTAGGATCGCCTTCTTTCGCAGTAATCATCAACATGGTCGCCGCTTCCTCCATTGAATATCTTGAATACGGTTCCGGCTCACTTTCCCGCCCGCTCTTTTCCTTGCTTGATCCCGAGGTCTCGTTTGCGCGTTTCTGTGATTCGCCAAGTACGATCTCGTCGGCGATTTCGATCATGGTTCGGCACACGTCTTGTTTAAGGCCGAGGGCAGCGAGACCAGTATCCCAAAAAGCCTTCCCTATTTCTGTCCTGTCGAGAACTGAAGCTGGGACGAAGGCAGCCACGAACTGAAGATCTCGGAACAGGGTGGCGGGACGAATATCCGCTTGACGAAACAGGCTTTGAAGAACGTCGACAATCATATCAGTGCTTGGTGCCGAAGGTCCGGAGCGTGGTGTGCCACCCATGGCGGTCGTGTTCATGACATTAGATCGACGTTCCTCGAAATTCTGGATAGCTTCTTCAATGTTGCTCGGCTGAGAAAGCTGCAAAGTTGAGACTCGAGAATTGGCATCTTGCATGGCGCCAAGGAAAGGAGAAGTATTGAACTCTGGAATTGAAGGCCGTTTTTCGGAGGAAGATCGGGAAGAGCGCTGTGAAAGCGAGGCAACAATAAGTAGTTCAAGCTCATAAAGAGCATGGAGCTTGTGAAAAGGGTTCGGATGGATAGAAAACTTGTTAAGGAGCCTCCGGAATGCGTGATCGTAGGGGAATGTCATGGTCCCGCTCTTCTTTGTCGGCGTGCTAGACGTTACTGTTCTAGCCCGAGCTGTAGCATCGCTCGAGCTTGAGTTCTCTTCGCCGGAGTGTAGTTCGCGAGCAATAGTCTCCAGCGTCGCCACTGGCGCAGCCAGTTCCCCCTTCTTATCCTTCCCAAGAGCATCAAAGGTTGATGATGAAGCCTTTTCCTTCCGGATATTCTTCATGCTCTTGCGTTTCGACAGACCCTTCCCGGGGCCATTCCTCGTCGCTTTCTTCCGCTCTTCTCTCTTCCTTTTTGCTTCCTCTTGCTCCTGTTTGCGTTGGATGCAATCGTCTCCCAACCCACCCGAGAACCAGGCGTCAGTCTCAGAACCTTTGCTGAAAGCCTCAAGGCCCAGATCGCTCAGCAAAAGCCCGGTCAGCGTTTGTTTCAACTCTCCCAAGAATTTCTTCTTCTCATTATTAATTGTTTCCGCGGATTTTGATAGCATTGTTGGCGAGTACGCAGTTTTCGGACGTCCGACAGCAGTATTCGCGTGGTTTTGATGCGAGGTGAAAGGAGCCCAAAAGGTGTGGTGACTCTCAGATTGTACGGAAGGACTCGATATACCAAACAAATCTTGTCTGTCCACCAAATCCATAAGCCCAGTGTTCGAGTTCGATGAAGTGTTCTTGTGAAGGAAGGGGGACGAGGAGGGGAGCAGGGGGGTATGGAGGGAGTTCAAAAGGTGTGCAGACCTGTTCCTGCCAAACAAGTCGCTTGTGCTTGGTCTTCGTAGCGAATCCATTCCTCCTCTCCTGCTGTTAACCCCACGCTCATCACGGTCAGTTTCATCATCGTCCCCAGTAACACTAAGAGTTCCAACGCCCGCGATGAAGAGATCGCCTCTCTGTCGGTTAATAGACATCTCTCTTTCGTCACGAGAGAAAAGTTCGCTCGACCACAGTACGGGGCCCTCAAGGATACCATCGCCGACGAGTTTTGAAACGCATCGATCAATCTCCAAGCAGAACCTGTGGATCCGCTCTTCGCCTTTGCAAAGATTTTCGACCGTATACTTCGTGAGGTATTCGTTTGTGAGAGAGACCTGTTCGTCACTGAGCTTATTCGGGCCACCGTGCCCGCTCGGAGCTGCAAGTATATCGATCAATGTATCCGACTTAATTAGGGAGAACGAGCTAGCCCTGTGTGTGAGACTTCGTGCGCTCCTTGTAGATAATGACCGGGTCGGTTGAGGTTTCGGTTGTGGTACACCCATCTTCTTCAAAGCCAGAGTAACACCCCTCACCTCATCGTATGCCGCTGAATTCCGGACATCTGTTACATACCACATTTTGTCTCTCAGACTCTTTTCTCTCTTCATCATCTCCTGTATCGCCAAATCATGCCTTTCGTTGGCAAGCGCAACCCACTCGAACCAATCCTCAAACCCATTCACCGCCGAAGTCCACGAGTCGATTGCACGACGTGCGCCATGTGAGAAAATATGAAGAAGGGAGGCGAACTCGTTTCTCTGCAATGACGGGGATATCCTGCGTAATTGTGATGCTGCTCTGAAGAATAGTTGTGCATTAACGAAGTCATCGCGTGCGTAGCATTGGCTGTAGGCTGCGTGTAGCATTGTGATAAGAAGTGGAGGCGGTGCTTGTTTCTTCCGCTCAGGCCCACCGGGATTTGGATATGAGCGATCAGGCGCAGGCGGTTTCGTGGCCGGTTGTGCAAACATGGCGGACAGATTACTGAGATTGTTGTGATGAAAGGGGTTGCTGGGATCAAGGGCTGTTTGTGGTGGAGAGGATTGTGGCCCGGGTTCACTGCTCGAAGTATTGAGCAAAGGCCGGTCTTCTGGCGCCTCGGGTTCGTTCTTTGATACGTCCTCAGGTATCTCATACTCTTCAACAAGTTTGAAAACCGCATGCTTCAGTTGATCATAGTCCCGATTTACACCGGCGAATTCCGAGACGGTATCGTCATCATCGTCGTCACTGCTGTCATCGTCTTTTTGTTCATGTGAATTCTCGAACTGATAATCACTAGGCATACTCAGACTGAGACTTTCCCCGTCGAGGTTGATGTATACAACCGCCCATTTCTCAGCGCATGGGTGACAGTGCCCAGACATGGCATCAGCTCCGAGACGACCTTTCATTGTCTCAACTGCTGACCTAACATCGGCTGCCGAAACGTGGTCGCCAGCATCAGAGCAAGCTAGAGAGGGCGGGGGCATGTTGAAAGTCGATGGTGCCGGCGATGGAATAGAGATAAACGAACGGCGGTCATCCTGAAAGTTATTTCTCTCTAGGAGTGGTGCCGTCATTGATGCTCCCTCACTTGTTACCGAAGAACTGCTGTTGCTCAGAATCGATCCATTGACAGTGTCGAAACCAGGTGATTTGCCAAAGACGCGAGATGATCCACGACTTCCGACATTCTTAATGTCGCGTGACTCTGCGATTCCATTGGCAGTTTCGGGAAAAATAGTGTGACTGAGAGTGACGATATCCGCTGGGCACAGGACGAGAAAAGGCTGAACTTTTGTATTCTCCGACGATGAAGATATGGACTTCGATGATACAAGTACTGGGTGCGTGTTGATCGGTCTGGGGCAGTAAAAACGCTGCAAGAGATTCTCAATATGAGTGCGGATTACTGGTTCGACGGGAGAGCTTGTCTTCCTACAAAAATGTAAGCCTTATTCACGCTTTCGAGGAGTGAGAAGTTATACCAATCGCCAAAAACAACGCTGACGGCATGATTATACATGTTCTTCAGAACGGGTCGGAAAACTTTGAGGCGTGCATGTTCACTGATGTGGTGACCAGTCATGATGCCATGGTACTAAAAACACGTTAAATTCGAAATACATCTCATCAGGCCAGCATGGTACATACCTCAGGATAGGCTATTCCGTTAGCTAGGAACCGGTTGAAGAACCACTTGACCAGAATTACCATAGCGGCATGGCGCTGGGTTTTGGGATTTTCAATCTTTTGAAGAATGGCATGTCCCAGCTCCAGTATACCGTCCGGGATACCACCAGCGCCGGGTTCATCGTCAAGTACTTCAAAGAGTTTTCTTTCAGCCTTTTTCCAGAACTCTTCGGCCAAGAGATCATGCTTTCCTCTCGAGTCTGGCTGCTTGGCTGGCGTGGACTCATCGCCACGATCGATAAGAAATTGTCCTTCCTGCAACAGCCCCATCAAACATATTTCAAGATTTGCGGCAGCGGGCCAGTCGCGCATCGCGGCCCAAGCATCCATCACGCAAAGGACCACCGTTTCTCCCTTGTTTTCCGTAATCAATCTCGCGCATACTGAAGACCAAACGTCGAGTTTTCGCTGGTCTTCCGGTGAATCGGGGCCGGACGTATGAGCGAAGACAGAATGCAAAAGGGTATAAAGCGGATCGTTGCGATGAAATGAGAGAAGTCTCTCGACCGGATTAACTGAAGGAGCTGGCAGTGGTGGGACTCGTGATGCCATACCTCGTCTTCCTGCTTGATTCGGTAATATTGACTCTTGAGGGTTAGGTTGGTGGTGAAAGCGAGCCAGATTTTCCAGCTCTGCATTGGACAACCGGGTCACTCTGTTGGCAAGAAATGAAGGATCGGAACGAATATTTGATAAGAACGTGAGAATTGTTTCTCGTGCTTGATTAGGAAGCTGCTCGAGAAACGATGACGTGCTGACGGGATCTTCTGAATCCTCCGATTTCTTTATGAGCTTTGGCGTGTTAAGCTCCGGCTCCAGCATGGCAAATCTCCGGTTTGCCTCGCACGAATTTCGTACATCATGGAGAGCATTATAAAGAGTGGCGAATTCTGACTTTTGGTCCGACTTGAAATAATCTACAAGATGTTTGTGTGAAACTTCTCCGGCCCGTGTAAGCCTTGCCGACAACCCAGTGGCAATCAAGGACTTTTGTAACCGAGCCTTGCATTGTAAGTGCTTTTGTTCTTGATAGGATTGCTGTTTGACAAGGCTAGCAAGCTCTGTTATTGTGGTCGACGACCCCGTGTATTGTGATGGAGGAGTTCCAATATAGTCGGCCGATTTTGTTAATGGAAGTTTGCCTGCCGGTGCAGAGGTTGCAAGGATATGAGGTTCGGGTCGAGGTCTTCTAGGCCTGGACTTGTCGCGTCTTCTTCGTTCTTCAGCAACGCCCATTTGTGGTCTGGTCGAGTGAGGTGGGAAATTTTCGGGATCAACGTCGGAGGTCTGTTGGCCAGCAGGAAGAGGTATTGACGAATTCGACGGAAGGTCTTTGGAAGGCGCAGGTACGGCGGAAGGTGAAGAAGGTTGAGATGATGGAGGTGCTAAGATACCCATAAATTAGCTCTGTCTCTATCCATCTAGCTCACAAAGCACGGAGAGCCCGCCTCTGCCACGTCGTTAACGCACAGGTAGGCGGCAATACTGTCACCGCTGCACATTACTGCTCTGGATTCTGGATATCGGATCATGTAACTCACGAGTAGGTGAAGGGGCCGCCGGGATGGATTGCTCCTTCATGAGTCCATGGAGTTCGGGCGCTTGTTGAACTGATATGATTTGAAGAGTAACGTCAGGCGTCACGAGCCGTTCGGATCGAAACAAGCACAATCGGATCAGCCGCTACTCGATGGGGTTCTGCGGAATCCCCGGGCTGCTGAACGAAGCCGATGAGCTGTGAAGCGAAGGACGAGCTCCGAGACCACAGATTTTAGATGGGCCAGCGAATATTCTTAAGACGATTTGGTGATAGCGAGCTTCTGCGAGGCGCGATGAGCAACAACTGGAACGGTCCACCGAGTCGGAAGAGGACTGGGTCTTTTTTTTTCTTTGAACCGGGCAGGAAGGACAATATTTTTGACGAACGAAGTGGCGTGGATGAAGGCGAACGACGTATACAGGTGAGTGCAAGCGTTCGCAAAGATCGTCGAGAGGGATGGAGTATTATTGGAGCAGCGAGTGGGCGGAGCCTTGTCTTTGTAGTCACCTCGAATGGCGCATGCAGGGAAGGAGTGGGTGCCTTGAGGAGCGGATAGCGGGGAGAAGAGCGAGGGCCACAGATTTGGGATGGCGATAGTGGGTTGTGATGCGGCGGATAGGAGAGAGATACAGCTCTCAGAGGAGTTGGAGAAGGATGAGGAGGCTGGAGTTGGGCAGCCAGCAGCAGCAGGCAGCGGGTAGGTGGACTGGTGGGAGGAGCTGCACTCACCAAGTCTCTCGATCCCCGCGGACAAGGATGTTTTGGTGGCGGACGACAGGCAGGCAATGTTACAGCCACGCTCAAGGAGCTCCAGAGCTCTCTCCCGCATCTCCCCCAGAAGCGCACTCTCTCCCCCCCGCCATCATCCTCATCCTCATCACCATTTCCTTCTCACCTTTCCGCTCCCCTCCCGCTCTTCCTTCATCACATCCATCATCCTCCATCCGCAGTTTCACCCTCCCGCTCCACCCGTCTCCTCACTAGAGAAATGCTGCATCGCGGAGATTATCCTGCCAGCTGGCACCCTGTTCTGCGATTGGCTGCGCTGGAATGACTGACAACACATCGCGCATCAGCGTTTCGCCGCTGTGATAGATAATCATACACACCCTTACGACTCTTCAGAACATGTCAACCACCGCATTGGGCGCCTTCTACAGTCGCTGCGAATCTTCGAGAATTGTTTCAACGCTTCTGACAGTCGCGACAAGCCCAGTGGGTTTCTGCATGGTTGCACGACGCTTGGTTAAGTTTTTAAGTTTCATGGATCTACCCGTGCGAAGCTTACAGTTTGGAGGCCTGACACAAACGGTAATATCCAACATTAAATGGCTACACCTCAGACTATATCCCGATTTATGCTATTCACCCCGCCATTTCCTTCGATCTCTATCTCCACAACCATCTTTTCTTAGTCAAACCTCTTTGTCCTATCCATTCGCAATTCAACCAATCCCAAATTTGTTTCTGCACAGTGACGACCTGGGAACTACGACAAGATCACAAGCCCGTATTGTTGCCAGCCTGCTGACCCGTTTGTTAGCTATGATAGGGCGTTGTAGAGCTGAAACTTTTTCACTAATGCAGATTTGTTTCGCAAGTGATGCGATGATATCACGGAGGCAAGCTGGAAAGATATCGGCTCTGGCGAACGGCCCGTTTGATGGTCAAGGGAAGTGTTCGTCGACCATGTCGAGGGCAGTTGGACAATGAATCGAGCCATAATTGATGATTCTTTCATAGTCGAATCCACTAACCTCACCTCCGAGATGTGATACGGACAGTTGGCAGATTAAAATACTTTATTCATGTTTAAATACTCATCCCCGTTAGTGTATATGACTGGAATTCACACGGGGAGAAATGGTTTATCGTCTTCATCCGACAATGATAAGATATGAATGCTACATACAATATCTCACGAATGTATCATTCTCACACAACCGAACACAACTTTCCTATGAAAAGTATCCAATCCTCCCCTCGCAGTGGCGCTCAGGCCCACGCCGAGTGCTCTCCCATACCCGACCCACCCCGTCGCTCCTTCCTCATCCTGCACGGACGCCAAATCCCGCAACCTCACTTCACCTCCCTGACGCCAGTGCCGGACCGACCGCATCCACCCTCCCGGAGCCGAAACCCTCCACCAATGCGCCTACCACCTCCCTCCTCGCCCGCAGCAGTCTACGACCACCACTACCATGGACGGTGACTGGGCCTCACCCTGGGCCGACGACGACGAACACCATCATCATCCCCCTTCATCACCTTCATCAGCAGCTGCTGCGTTACCCTTGTCAGCGGATGTACCCTTACCCACCACCGCCGCCTCCACTACCTCCGCAACGGCTCCGCACCCGGTGAAACAGCTCCCGAAGCTCGACGACGACCCGTGGGGAGCTTTTACCGACTCGGCGGCGTGGGGGGAAGCTGGGGAGGAGGGGTTTGGGAGCAGGTTTAAAGAGAGTAATGACAGCCACCACAAGAACCACAACGACGACAACAATCACAAGGAAGAGGTGTTTGCGGGTTGGGGAGATGAGCACACGGTTGGGACGGAGCAGGCGAAGGGAGCGGAGGAAAAGGTGAATAGGTTTAGTACGCTGGGGATGGCGCAGATGGAGGATTGGGGGTGGGGGGATGTGGAGGTGCCTGTGGAGCCGGTAGTGGAGAAGGTGGAGGACACGGAGCCGGCGAAAGTGAAGGAGAAGGAGAAGGTAGATGTGATGGATGATTGGGGTTGGAGTGATGTGAAGGTAGACGGGAAGGAGGATAATGAGCATGAGGCTCTGGGATGGGAGGATGCGGTGCATGATGAGGAAGAGGAGGAGGTGAAGGTGACTGAGAAACAGGAATCTATCACCGACTTGACACCGGTAATGGAGAAGGAGCCGAGTATTCACGAGGAACTTATAGCCTCGGAAACGATCATTGAGGACCCTAAACGGATCGAGGAACATAAAACGGACGACACTGCAGATGAAGCTCCCCCGGAGACGACCTCCATCGAGGAGGAGCCCGCACCGGCCCCACCACCACTGTCAATCGATACCGACCTCCCTTACGAGATTGCCGTTGAGGACGAAGGTGATGAAGAAGACGAGGACGATGATTTCGGTGATTTTGTATCCGAGCCGGAAGATTTGGACGAGGAAGTGGGTTCACCAGAACCAACCAAGCCCGCTGAAACCACCATCACTACCCCTTTTTCACCAATATCTTCAGCTTCGACCCAGCCCTTCATACATGGAGTACCTTCGGAGCCTATACCTATTGATGAATCACTGGTAACAAAGCTGTATCCGGTACCTACAAGCTACCCCACTCCGTCGGATGTTGAGCCTGAGCTCATATCATCGATCGAAGCGTAAGCATGACCATATCACCCTTATAAACCATCATTGACATGTCTCCAGCCGTAAAACATGGTACCGGTTAACCCAAGCCGGCTCACTCCGCATGTCGAACCTCGCCGACGCCAGCGACTACGTCCAGGTGACCTGGGTCCGCAGCAAAGTCCGCGAAAAGGTCATCGGCATCGTCACCAAATGGGCCACCGAAGACCAACTCACAAACCGACGCGGACGAGGCGGATACAGAAGATCCAACAACAGTAGCCCCGCCACTGGGTTTGGTTGGGGTGAACCACAACCTTCCCCATCACCGATGGAGCAAAAACGGCATTCATTCGGAGTGGAAACCGTCGAGAAGATGACAATAGATAATCTGGGCCACTCCCGACATATGAGTGATATGGGATTGATTTCCGGGAGAGTGGGCAGCATGAAGCCAGAGTCGAAGCCTCCTCCGAGTTCTGGGCCGGCGACACCACAGTCCACGGGTTTTGGCTGGGGGAATTTGGATGGGATGGCATCGTTACAGACATCGTTTCCGCCACCGAGCAAACCGAATACATCTCGCGCACCGACACCGAGCAGTATCATCACTCCTTTGAAATCACCAGAATCGCCGCTGAAGATTGATATCATGGCTCCATTGTCACCATCTTTGAGCTCGAAAACGGCTCATTCTACACCGCGAACACCGGCTTTCGCGCCCCCAATTACACAACCAACATCTCTTACCTCCTCACCGCAAACTCCGAATATCAAGTCCGCAATATCCTCAGTACCGCAGCCGAGTACGCCTACTCAAATAACATCTCATCCACCGACTCAACTCACAGATTCTAGCAACAATAGAAACGGCATAGTGCCGGTTTCCGCCGCGACCTCAGACCCATGGGCAGCTTTCGAGACCCCGCTCAGCTCCACGCAACCCACAACAACAGCTCCAGTCAGAGCCACATCTAACGACTGGGACATGTTCGACACTCTGATCACCAAGTCCTCCACTCCCGCCCCCTCAAAGCCCTCTACGCCCATAACCGCCGCATCTCCACCTCCGCAGAGAATCTCCACCCCCATCACCACACTCCCCGCCAGATCCACAACCTCCACCCACACTCGAACCCCTTCTGTCCCCGTTACCTTCTCCGAAATCCTTTCCAACCCCACCCCGCCCCCTGCTTCCCAGCCAGCGCCGTTACCACCACGCTCCATCACGCCGTACTCAGTCTCTTCCACGCCATCGGAAGATATCCCGGCCCCTTCGATCTCGTCAACCGGAAACTCTGACAATAACGATGACGACGATGAATGGGGAGACATGGTCGATCCCGAAAGCTTTGATGGGCCTATCCCGGAATTCACAACTCCGCAGCCAGCATCGATGTTTCCATCTCCCACGCCACTACCGCCTGCAATATCAGTGGAAGCCAGTGGGTTGGCGGGAAGTAACTCCATCCCGATTCGACCGCAGCCAGAGACGAAGAACTCGGTAGCAGGCTTAATACCGTCCCTCACAGCTACCACGAGTTTCGCGGCGAGTCCGCAACGACCAGCACAGCCACCACAATTGCAACTGCAACCGCAATCTCTGGGGTTCGCATGGGACACCCCCGCGTTATCGCCGACACCTCCTCCAGCTGTCAAATCTCCCCCGCCCGCTCCAGTTCCAACATCCCAACCGGTTTCGCTCCCGGCTTTCTCATTCCCCTCCACATCCTCCACCGCTGCTGCAACCCCCACTCACACTTCGGCGACGACAACCACAAACCCCACCGACCCTTGGGACCTCTCCATCTTCGACCGCCCCTCCTCTACCCCCACCACCTCCACCCCCTCCGTCTCCAACCGCACACCCCACCACACCACCTCCGCGAGCCTCGACCTCTGGGACACGCCCACGACGCCCACAACTCCAGCTACCAGCGCACGTCAACGGCAATCGATCAATGGGGTTATGTATAATGGCCGGGATGTGGGCCCCGCGAGGAGAATGAATCAGGAGGAGGAGAAGGTTGTGAGGGAGATTTTGACGAGATTGCCGGATTTGGGGTATATGTTGATGTAGTGGTGGACGTTGTGGTATTGGAACCGGGGAGATGGAGGGCAGGATGGAGGGATGGGGGATAGGTGAGGATGGGATGGGGTGAAGGAGTGTAATGTGTTATGATGATGATATCGTGTCATGATATGTAATGATGTAAATACTTTTCTAGGCACTATACTAGAGATATAAAAATTACTACTTACCTACCTAATCACACATGCGGTGCCCACATTAATATCGCCGCCATATACATCATGCTCCAAACAATTTCTCTCCCCCACTTTCACGATCCAGTTCAAGCTGTCCAATCGAGTGATACTCCATGGCCTAAGCCACTCCACCCTAGAAGCCACCTCACAGCTCCATCTCTCACCTCAACCTCAACTTCCCCTCCACAACAACCACCCACGATGTCACGCCCACGCCCCCAAACCCCCTCCTTCACATCAATACACCTCCTCCCCCTTCTCCTCGTCCTCCTCGTCCTCCCCCTAGCATCCGCGCAATTCGGCCACTTCTTCGACTCCATGTTCGGCGGCAGTAGCGGAGGTGGCAGCGGAAGCGGGAGTGGTGGGGGTGGACAGCGGCAGAGGGGTGGAGGGAACGTTGCCAGTGATAGTGCGTGGTATCGCGGTGTTTTTGAAAAGGGTGAGTCTCCTCCTCTTCGGCTTCAAATTTCGTCTTCCTCCGCCTCCGCCAGCTTCGTGGCATCGTCACATCTTCGGTACCACATTCAGTGAATGGAAGGAAGGAAGTAAAGAAGCAGGGATGGATGGACGGATGGACGGAAGGATTGAAGCAAGCAAGCAAGGAAGGAAGGATGGAAAAAAGAGAAACAGTAGCTAACAAGCCATACCCAGCGCCCTGCGACCGCTACCTCTGCCCCGGCACCCTCGCGTGTGTCGATAAACCGACGCATTGCCCGTGTGCGTGGCCCGATGTCGAGGAGAAGTTTGAGCTGCATGAAGATGGGTTGGCGGTGTGTTTGAGTCAGAGCGCGGTAGAGGGGAGGACGGCGAGGAAGGTTGAGTTGGCGAGGAAGGGGTTGATATGATTGATGATGTGGAGAGATGCTCAGAGGGGGGAAGGGGTGTTGATGTTTGTTGTATAAATTGCCGAGAGAGAGGGAGGGAAGTAGAGGGGTCTGAGGACGTTTTGGGGGTTTTGGGGGTTTTTATTGCTAGGGTGGGCATGGATAATAGACGTATATCATCAGAAGCAGATCCTGAACCACGCTCATCATCTCTTATCTCGGTCTACTTTATCCCAGCGCGCACACGCACTGCCGTATCTCTCAACCAATCGACCCTTTAAACCCCAGTGATCAAGATCATTCTCCTGCTGGAATTCATACCATACCCTCGATACGGAGAGTAGATCCTCAACGGATCTCAATTCGTCCCAACCAATCTAACCCGCTTTCCACTACCCACTATCCACTTTACCGCCTCCAAGTTTCTCAATTCAGCACCCCATTTCACACAGTAATAATAATCGGTATGGTACTTAGTAGTACGTACTATTTTCTCAACATTCCACTCCCAAGTCCAAGTTCCAACCCTTGCCTGCCATACCAATAACTATGTTCAGCCATCATCACCCATTCAAACTCCACCCTAACCCAACCCAGCCCAACTCCTCCTACCCCAAAAGCTAGGTTCGTAAAACCCACAAAGAGCGGTATCAACAAGAACAATGACCGTGGTTTCAAAAAACAAAAAAAGAAACAAAGCAGAGTAAAACGCCATTCCCAACAATCAAGGTGACAACGAGAGCAATAGTAACAACGAAAACAACAGCTAACGAAACCAGACAACAACAATCCTTTCGATCGCATAACCAGACAGCAAAAACCGCATAACAAATCATTTCATATCATCCCAAACATGTGCGTGCATGCGCGTGTGTGTGAGTGTGTTGGTTTGTGTCATTTCCCATAAAACCCTTCACCCCTTTCACCCCCCTCTCACCGTCAATCTTCACTGCGTCGTCCTGCTCCTCTCTAATTCCCTCAACACTCCTACTCCCGGCCGTTTCGCCAGCAACCCCATTCTCGGAGCAGCCTTACCATCCCCCTTCTCCTCCCTCTCCATCCTCTCCTCCCTCCCATCCTGAAATCTCCTCACTTGGACCCTCTTCGTCCTAACCGCACCATCCAAATCTCTGAGCGTCCTTACCTCCTCATAAAACGCCTCCATCCCCGTTCCTCCGCGCGGAATACTTTCCAGCAGCGAGGACGTGCCCTCATCCAGGGCTTTCCGCATCCCCGCCATCTGGCGCTCAAAGAACTCATAGTAATCGAGTTCCGTCAATGCTACGAGATCGGGGCGTTGCGAACCTGCGGCGGTGGTGTCGGTGTTGCAGCGATGGAGGGAGCAGACATCTGAAAGAAGTGGGGAGCGGGTAGCGGGGTTCCATAGCGCGTGAGACTCGGGGAGGGAATCAAAGGGACGGAAGAAGGAGTCGGTGAGCCATTGTGTTGGCGATGATGCAGTGCTTTCCTGGCGGGGTGCTGGCAGTTGTGGTGTGATATCTCTTTTCGCGGGTTCAACGCCACTGCCGACTCCGCCGGCGGCACCGGTACTGCTAACGGTTCGTTGGATCCCCATTCCTCCTCCTCCTGTCCCTCCGCCAGCACCATTCGGTCCGTTATCTCTGCCGTTTTCCTCCTCCTCCCGGATCCGCTTCATCTCATCAACCAAGCTATCACTCCCGCTCCTCCTCGCGCGCGGTCTCGGGTGGTCTGGGTGGTCAACGGGGAGATCCGAATCGAGGATCCAGTTTTTCGGTGGGTTGGGCTGGCTGATGATTGTGGGTACGCCGATCAGGTTGTGGAGAAGTGTCGAGAATTGGTTGTCCGAGAACCGCCGGATTTGGGTAAAGATATCGGGGCGTGTGGGAACGGGTTTGGGGGGAGCGGAGGATGGTGGAGGAGGGGGTGTGGGTTTCGGGGGGGAATCGTTCGGGGTGGTGGATGACATGGTGGTGGTGGAGAGCTGGTCGGTGGCGAGCGGGTTGTTGTGCTAGCGGGGTAGGCTGGAGAGGTGCACTGAGGGGAGTTTCGAGGTCGTCTTGGAGGTTGCGGAGAGACTGGGGGCGTGAGAGGAGTGTTGAACTGGGCTGAGTCGGTGAAAGGACTGGAGGTGGTGTGTCTGTTGAAGACGGGGTGGATGTCGGGGTGCCGGCCACCGCGCCACAGGTGATCAAGCTCTCTCCAGATGTGACGTCCCAACAAACACCACGTTGACGCAGGGTCTCATCGGCCATCACTCGTGCTAATCTGGAAATGTCTGTGCTGAGAGGAATGGGAAATGCATTGAATTACGTTTTACCAATTCCTGATATCTTTAGATCTTGGAGACTGAAGATGAACAGGATACACGTCTAACATAAGCAGGAATTGTTCATGATCTGCTTGGGCAGTAGATGGCCAACTTGGAAGATCTGCGCTTGAGCACCCTCCATGTCAATCATTCATTTCCAGAAAACCACAACAGTTCACAACAATCATAACCTCAAATTCCAGAAATCTTACCAATGACACCCTATATACAGATACAATACAATACCCACGCAACTAAATCCAACACATCCCGATCCACCAACCCATGACATCCAACTGCACCACCATCAAATCCCAATCCATAATCTGAGGATCCCATTTCCACCGCATCCAATCCCCAAGCATCCCCTGCACCGCAGGCCTCCGCTAAAATACCGATACATTTCTTTTTCATCCCTTTACCGCCCTCACTTCTCGTCCGAAAACAAAATACTCCAAACGCCCGCCATGCGACCAAACGGTGACAGCCAGCCGTCTGCTTCCCTCTCCCATCACCCGTTCAACATTTAATTTTCCAGATCCAAGGGAAAAAAATCAAGAGAGCGACAGAGCTGTATAGAAAGAAAAAGATTTTGTTGCATCATTGAGATCGTTGGATGTTGTCATGGAGGGGGTAATATCGTCGCCTTCATCGAATGCTGGGAAGAAAGTGATGTTTGAAAGTAAAGATGAAGATCGTGTTTTTGTTGATAAATCGTTGCGGTAACTGTTTCTCGTAGGTGACTTTGCCGAGAGTATTCACGTCCGTAAGCTGCGAGAGCTTCGAGGGCTACTGAACAGGTCACCGCGTTCTTCTAGTTCACCTATAGTTAGGAAAAATAACGTCAGCGGGTGCCCCAAATAAAACAGAAACGCGCAAAGCATGGGAACAAAAGAAATCCTCCTCGAAGCCGAATCATGCGAACCATTGTTGTGATTACTGATCCTCAATCCCAGCCCTTGTAGTAGTACTAATACTACCTCTCTGGGCGCTTCCCCTCCTATCCCTCATGAATCCCCGATAAGAAATCCCCTCGCCCGCCGTGTTGGCGATGGGTGCACCTCTCGGCCTCCTCGAAATGGAAAACCCTCTCCCATAAGATTTAGAAAGATTAGCAATCTCACCATCAACGGCCTGGACAACCAATCCATAATCGTCCACCGCCACCTCCGCGCTCGTAATCGGCACAGCGCTCCTAACCGATGCCTTCACTGCAATACGCTCAACGTCTTCGGGGTCCAGCGTTTGCTCGAGTTCTTCGTCGTGTTGACCTTCAAAGTCTTCGCGCTTCATCATGAGGCATTGGAGACCGCCGATAACGCAGACAAGGGCGTTGCACCACCAAGAAAGACCGACAACGCCAATATCGAGGCCAGCGGAGTAGATCATGCCTGTGATTGTCGGAGAGAAGGTACGGGCAAAGGAAGCACAGCTCGCAGCGATACCGTTGATAGCGCCGAGGACCAGGAGTGATGGCGTTGAGTTAGTAAGAAGGATTGCATTGCATGGGTAAGCAATGACGGTCCAAATGATTTTGATCGCCAATACAAAGTAAATCCCTGTGAGCTGGAGGGATTCTGGGAGGAAATCGAGATACGGGACCATGATGTAGGAGAGCGGGAAGGTAAACATGACGAACTTGTAAAGGGTAAGGACGCCAAAGTACCGTGCCAATGGGGGAAAGAAGAAAAATTGTGCAATCATCGAAAAGATTCCTTGCATGGAAAGAATAAAGCCAATGGTTTGCGTGTTCATCCCCAGGCCGCCAGTGAATTTGATGAGATGGTGGGGATACTCCGCTCGCGGTGTCGACAAAAATACAGGCATATTCTGCTCAAACCCCATACCACTGTATCATGTTAGCATTAAAAAAACGGTGCACGATCAGAAGGAAGTCAACGAACTGGTAGGCAAGTATCCCGTAGGAAATGATAATCGCCACAACAGGGCGCGTAAAGATCCGGGTGACGCCTGCACCCTTGGGTGTAGCAATACCATCATCTTCTTCAGTTGAAGAGCTCCCAGCAGTACTGTAGGCAGTATTGTTTTCAGAACGGTCCAAGAGAGGATCTGTTTCTTCGGCCCGCGGAGACTCGTAACTATCTGGCCCTTCATATTTTCTCTGGCGAGACCGGCAACTAAAAAATTTGAGAATCTTTTGCCCAAGTTCCCTTCCATAATCCCGTTTGTGCTTCAGAACATCATGAGACTCTTCAAGGAAAAGAATTCCGTTCAGAATGCCGAGAACTAAGATGATAGATGCAACCATGTTCGGGAGCAGGTAGGGGTATTCTTCCAGCAGCCCACCGGGCGGAAAGATATTTGGATAGAAACGGGTCGGTTCTGCGAGTAAACCGCCAATGGATGGTCCGATAATGGATCTATTCAGTCATTAGCACCTTGGCAAATCCACTTAAGGCGATCAATATTACCCAAGGCACCAAATAAATGGCATGATAGCGAAAGCCCGAGCTGATACACAGTTAGAACTGATTTTTCGGGCACCATATAGGATATTCACGCTGATGCTCCTTTTCTCTGACGATTTCGGCCACGGTCGTTTGGATCACTCCAATATTTCCGTTCAACCCGCCTCCAAGCGCTCTGGCAACCAATGCGATTGGAAAGCTCTTTGCAAAGCCAAACATGGCGTTGCTGATGAGTGTACCCACCAGCCCGCCGATCAGCACCGGCTTCCGCCCGATACGGTCAGAAAGACGACCCCACATCATACCAGTCGAGAATTCGGCGAATGCAAACGCTGAGGTCACCATTCCGGCATAGATTCCGATTTCGTTTTTGTTGTCCTAATCGCTGTGGTCAGGAAAAGATCAGAAGAACCATGGCCATCGAATGACATACAGTGATGCCAAAGCTGTCAATCATCTGATAGATGTACGGAAAGATGGAGGTGAAGGATATAGGCTCGCAGATGCGACACAAAGCTAGAGAAGGTGTCAGTCGAGCTCTGATTATGGCCTTGCTGATACTTACCGAGAATGAACATTTGCCTGGTGGGAAACGGTTTTACAGGTTTCCGGTTATTTCGGGGGTTGGTTGAGGCCATGTTTAATAGAGTCCGGCTCTCACAGAGCCAACAAAATAGCAGCGTTCAGTCAAACCAAGCGGGTAGTCCTCAGAGTCGAATTCCACAGACGGCGTGAAGGTGGCGGCAAAGCAGGTCTATATATCGGAAAGTGGACAAGGCAGCAGATGGCGTAAATGTCGAATATAGCTCTTAGACCGGTAGGAGCACAATACCGTTGGGTTCCGGCGGCGACGGACAAAACGTGTAATAGATTGAGAGAGTCGCCATGGTGAGAATTTAACGCGGTGGGGGGATGTGAGCAGCAGGAGCGGAGGATGTGGGCGCGGAAGGCGGGACGTCTCTCAGGGCTGCAACGCATACGATCTACAACAGCGGCCGCCTGAGTGTCATTGCCACTGCAAAAAACTTCTGCTTCTCTGCTTCTCTGCTGTACCTGCTTCTTCTTCTTCTCCATCCCTCTCCTCATCTCTCCTTCTCCTCATTTCTGCCTGTCCGCTGCCTCGTCCGCTGTTCCTATCGCCAACCATCATCGCCGTTCATCAGGCCAGCTCCACCCCCTGCGAATCTCGATCCCCGGCGTCCACGACCCACCGCAAATGCGTTTGACTCTGTTGCTGGCGGCCCAATACGCGCAGAGTCCGTGGTTTGTTGCGACGTGATAGTGCGGACACAGGTGGCTGCCCGCCGGCTCGTCGGCCCGCTTCCGGCGTTGTACCCTGCTCTCACGCCCTCTCCGCTGTCAACCCCACATCAAACCCATCGCCTGGTGTCTTCTTGACCAGGCATGCGGCATATCTGATACACAAAACGCCTATGCAGGCTCGTGATGAAGTCCTGGTATATTCCTCGCTCAACATGGCTCGGAGAATTGTCGGTTCTTTCCGTTCTGCATCTACCACATTCAAACAGTTGATGACTGGATCACTAACCGTTTCGCAGTCTTTCTACGGATCAAATTTTGAATACTGCCATAATCTTATCCTATCAAAGCCTGTGGACTGTTGCCTTCATACTCCAGCAGCGATTTTTCCTTCTGGAAATCGTGAACATGGTCAATTGTGATGTCGTGCATCGCGCCAAACATCACGAATTTTTATCTTATTCCCTTCGGAAGGAAACTCCCCTGCATTCAGGTACCATTATAACTTCCAGAAAAACGTAATAATCCGTCCTGTCGTAGCGAGATTCTTCCACTCTCTCGGTGTCGGGTGCGGGAGCCCAGTTATCCGCGCCCCACATAAAGGTCTCACCGGGCCGGCTGTTTCGTCGTCGTGCATCGGGGAATGGGAATCTGAGCCGGTTGCCAGTGGGACATTGACTTTATCTAATATATGCCTTCTTCCTCACCAGTTCCCATGGTTGACAACCGCGTGGTGTTTAAAGATAACTACTCGATAACCGGGACAATTCCACGACGTGTCGATATCGCCCGGTATGGAGATGTTCCGCACTGCTAGTCAACTATCTTCCGAGTTTGTTTTCAGATAATATATGACTTCATGATAACAAAGACGAAACGCACGTTTCACAGATTCAGGCTGGTGGTTGCGCATGCGCGGGCCGTACTCCAGAATCAACGTACAGCTGTGATGTCGACGTGGTCAACTCACTCAAATTATCTCATTATTGACATTGCTGCTTCATTTGAATGACTAACAGAAGTAGTGGAAGATTCCGGCTCCGAAGAGACCTTCCTTGCTGAGGTTGAGCGTTGTGTGTCGTGAAATGTCGACATTTTCATCAACATTGACATCGTCGGTTGTTGATGAAACGGATAGGGGTAGGTTTACGTCAGGCAGAATAATGGTTTTTTAGTTTCTAACAGGCATACCGAGTTTGGTAGCATGTATGCCATGATTCTATAATATAATCGATGTGCTGATTCCAACCATGGTTGAATTGATTCCAAATCTCTACGAGTCACCATTCTTGTACTTGGAGCATCCTTTACCCAATTACCACCGCATTCACGGCCACAACAAAAACTCTCCGCTATGATATCCCTTTAAAGCGATCGTAACTCCTCTTTTCTATATCTGAAATTCTAACAGCAACGTGCATGAATATTCAACTTTGGCCGACGAAGTTCCAGATTCGAGTGCGACATCATGTAACGTGCCCAGATCTTCTCCGCTCTACCTCGTTCCAATCTCGACCAAGTTTGTCATCTCCCCACATAAAACCCCATTCCTAACCCGCGTCCTTCTTCCTCATCCTTCATCTTCTCCACCATCGAGCCTAGGGCCTCACCCTTTGGTGGGGTCCTAGACAAACTTTTACCCTCAGCTCTCTCTATACACTACAATGTCAGCATGCCGCTGCGATATTTTACTCCCATTATTGCGGCAACCGCAAACGTCGACGAAGAGTTTCCAGACTGGGCCACAATGTTGAAGCTCACAGGGATCGAATGCCTGGCGATGGAATAGACCTTTCCATTGACGGTGACCACACCTCCATAGTGTTCATCCGATTGCTGAGTGAATGGCTCCGAACAGGAAATATTTGGCGCGAGAAGAACGGGCTGAGTCGTGACCTGACACGAATTGTAAGGCTCTGTGTTTGCGCGTGCTTTGGTGATGGAAATTGACATTGTGCGTGGGTTTCGTTGCAGATGTGTTGTTGCTCGACTTCCATTGCGCTGTGGTGAAGGAGGAAGGATTGTGTCTGTCCATGGTTGATGAGTTTTCTCCGCCAAAGTTGAAGGACGTTTTGCTAATCTACGACCAGCTCGGGAACACTGATGCTACCGGAGCTGATGTTCTGTATTTGTATTCTCCGTCGCGCCCTCAGATCGGGAACAGCACGTACTGTGCTCGATGTGGGTGTCGGGACCATATTTCGATGCCAATGACGTCGGGGAGGGTTCGAGCCGCCCAACCATCCGGTGAGGACACCTGGTTCGAAATAGAACAATTAAATGCTGCCGGTGTTGAGAGCCATCTCCGGGGACATGCATTTCTGATTTGGCTCCTCTTCGTCAACGGATCGTGAATTCAATGCGTGAGTTCACTCCCCCCTAGTGATCACCCTTTTCTCCGGTATGGGTTTTGGGATAAGAAGGCTAATACAATAAGCAGCCAGACGACACCAAACGACAACAGACAACTTGCGGAATTAGATCATCTTGTTTTGTCTCGGAGGACTGTCAACTCAACGGTTACATTTCAGCATCCATACAAGCCTGGCTCAGAATAATCTGTTTACCGCAACAACCCTACTTGTCGGAATCCCTTCTCCATCCTTCTGTCGGCGCTCAAGGGGCTACTATACTCTTCGATTCCGCCTACCGGACCGTCCGCACGGCTTGGGAATGCGACATGGACATGCCTCACGAAACTTGGCCATATTCACTCTTCCGCAATCCTACGTGTGCAAGACGTTTTCTTCCAACCCGAATCCATGAACCCACATGCGTTTGAACGGCGGTCACCGGAACACTACTTCCTGGAGTCAAGGCTTTACTCTGTGTTGACCGAAAGAAAGAGCTGGCAAAATGCACCAGTAAATGGGGCGAATGGCATGAAAGAGCCGAGTGTTGAACATTCAGCAGCATGTGCCGTCCTCAGCCCTTCCATTCCAATCCGCTCTTCTGGTTGTTGAGAACCATGACTCTACCTCGCGTCACATCTGAACATCCACTGACGATGCGGATAACAACCCATGAAACCCTGGCCGCGAGCCAGAGAAAATCAGTTGGTGTGGAGGCAGCCCGATCGGGAACCTGTTCTTTCGGATACAGTCTTGATACAGACCATGATGCCACTCAATTTACGGTCCTGACGGCTTCTTGTTCCTGATATATGGCTACTCCAATATTCGATTCCTTTCCATCGGCGGGAAAGGTCTGAATTGGACTACCGCGATTCTCTCAGTCACGGTTGTTGTGTTGCTTAGGGTTTCTTATCAAGCATCTTCCAAGCCTCCCAGACCCTATCGATATCCCAAAGGACGACTTCCTATGGAACAGCGGGTTCTACACACGTCTCCTCAAGCTTCTCTCTCCCCATATCAACATTCTCCGACCCTTGCAGGGGCTACAAGAAGCAAATAGGCGATTTTGTCAAGCCATTGCTTGAGATATCTTTGGTATTACATGCTGTTGGGTTTGGACGGCCATTGTGGTCACAGTATGAAACACTTTCGACAACCATTTCAGCCCAAGGCATTACAGCTGCTGTAGATTTCCATATTTGGAGCCTATATCCACTCGATTTTCATCACCCGCGAGAGAAACAGGCCCCGCCAACAGACTTCAGTTCCATGGCAATGGAAACACCGAACACCGAAGCCACATTCGTACTACAACTTGGTGCATCGGTATACTGGGCATTTTTATTCCTCGCACAAGCTGGTACCATGATTTATGGTGGCCAACGTTAGATGCGTCGGAAACTCCGATCCTCAGAAAGCCCGGCGGCTGCCACCCCTAACATCTGGAAGGAGAATCTTACAGACTTGGACAATGTCAAGGCCTTATTTTTCCTTTTCTTTATCCTGTTGTTGTATGGGCTGTTGGTATTCATCATACATTCCTGGAGGATTATCAGCCCGACACCAACAAAGGACTCGGATCCGGCTACTCATTGGAAATCGATGGACTTGGGAATCGGAGGGCAAGGCTTGAGATGGAAAAACGGTATTTTGCCAGTTTGGGTTGTTGTTTTTGGGGTTTTTCATCGAATATCGTCCCGCCCCCGCCACCACGAATCAGATCCAGCTATCGCAAAACGATTTCCTCTGGATCGGACCCGCTCTTAAGAATGTGGTAGATCCACTTTACTCATGGGATTAACGTGTATCAAAACTGCAGCACCTTCATGCTCGTATAGATCTCGCACAGTGTTGGGGAGGCGACTTATCAAGCCTTCACCAGGCCTTACCGCTTCCCCGAAGGGAACTACGGACTGTTAGACAACACTGACAGGACCATTTACATGGCACTCCCCCCGCATACAAAGGTGCGATTTCTAAAGATACAGTTCAGCGTGGAGTCTTCTTGATTACAACCCCGGAAGGTGGAAAGTCATGACTAATGATTCCGCCAATCCATCTACTTCCCCGGATGCCATGACGACGGTACGTACTTCGCCCCTTGCCAGTCCATGAGTTGTTTGCGATACTGACAACGGAGTACTAGATATGGGGATTCCTTCCCGGACATTAATGCGAACGAATGGGAAAGGGAAAACGGGCGTTCGGCATTGAGGATCTCAGATGGCTGAAATCTGGAGGCGCCACCGTGCCATCTAATCCGTGCTTTGAAGAAAGAAAATCGTCAAACAACTGGGCTAGCTCTGTCCGTCGGCGAGCCGGGTGCAGCATACCACTGTCCTCGCATCCGTCCTAATCGAATGAGCTAATCAACCTGGCTTCATCAAACCCGACAATCATAATCGTGGAGAACGGTAAGTAGTCAACTCATTTGCAACCCCATGCGTCGTTTGCGATACTGACGATGGAGGATTGGTGATTCATGCCGGGACACACCGGGGTTACCCTACAAAGATGCAGTTCAGTATCGAATATCCTCGCTGGTGAAATCTGGAGGTACCGAATCACCGTTGTGCCAGGACAATGTCAACTTTCCTCCTCTCCCCAGCCGTCCAAGAACCTCCATAGCCAATATCCCTTCAGTTCCATCTTCAAACTCAGCCTAGCTCCATCCTCGACCATATCTGCTTGTGGTACACAAGAAGCACAACAAACAGCCTCAAAGCAATTCGTGTATTAAGCGGAGTATGATTAACTTGAACCATTTAACCGACGACGACATTGATACGATGACATGCCCCATCGGTCTCATCGAGTCTGTGTCGATTGAAGATCGATGTCCGACGCCTGATCAAACTTGTGTCCCATGATTCTGTCTCACAACCCGAGGCAAATAACTACTACGGATATCAGACACTTTGTGGGATCAGAATAGTCAGGAGTGGCACGTCGGCTGAAATGGCCTGGTGCTGCTTGTGGAAAATCTTCCAACGGTTGCGCGTGATCAGGCATCCGACTGATGGTTCGATGTTTGCGTCCGCATTGTGGACGAGAAGATTTCTACCCCAAAGCTAGGAAGGTTTCTTGGAGAACCCAAGTCAAGAGAAGAGTCTGTTTACCACAAAAACACTCCGTGTCTTCTTCCATAGCGGGATGTAGATACTTCTGCAACTGCATGTGCGTAGGTGGGGGCGGATGTGGGAGACATGGGTGGTGTGTTGATATTTGAATATGATTTGTTTCTCAACATGTTGCTGTTTGCTGTGACTGATCTAAAGTGATGAAGACTGTGGCAAATACTTCCTGTCCGTGCTGACATGATTTCGTCCACGATACCATGGTAATTGATAGTATTTAATCGAAACAATCAACCTCCCACCTGGCTAAACTGGACCCGTAAAACACCAGATAACCCATCAAATTAAGGTTATGTTTGTGTGACGTTTCGAGTGCACGGACCTACGGGTGCTCATGAGGCGAGCATCAGCTGTAACCACCGTCCTACAACCCACCAAACACTTCTCCTTCACAGCCCTGTGAACCAGAAACAGCGAACACCCATCTCTCCACATATCATGCCATTCACCAGCATGACCGCAATTTGTCACTCTGAGGCTGCAGAACCGCTCGTGTGAGCTCGACAAGCGAGGCGTCCTCCATCCAGCACAACAGTGCCAACACCTCTCTCGCCCTACATCTGCCTTCACCATGCACATCAAAAATACCCCTAATACCACCAAAACCGGCTCTCTGAAACCGCCCTAATTCACCCAAACCGTCGTTTCGCATCTTGTTGGTCCAGCCCACTTCCCGCACCACTAGCGCTGATTGGGCCTCAGCTGGTATTCTTAGCATACATTCTCTCCCGCCGCCGCTCTCCCGCTTTTTGGTTCCACTCCCTCGGAACCAGCGACCCAGTTTCACGATAGCATTGCCGCCCAGAAGGTCTCGTAGCGCAATGATTGGTTCGCACCACAAGCATGCGGGAGCGGTTAGCGATGGCGCTTATGGGGTTCAACAATAGCATCCTCTGCAATCGTCCGTCTAGCTAGACGCACGGTGGTGTTGTGTAATGTTGTGCTGGCTGGCTGGCTGGGTGTAGGAGCCTGACATGCACCGAAAACGGACGTGGCTGGAGAGGGATGGGATATAAGCTTACCGTCACCGCCACAGTTTGACATCCATCGCTACGGACGATCCGTGAGGATTTTGGTGTCTACAGTTACTTTCGTCTGCTTCTTCTTTTTACTACTGGACTAGTGGAGTATTGGGAAATATGGTTCAGGTCGCGGGTTGGAGAGATCCGGTTACAGCTCCGGCGTGGGATGAATGGTCATCATCATCAACAACAACACCATCATCATCAACAGATGCTATCTCAACACCAAGTTTCACGATCCCCACCTATCTCCCCACCCAAATCCCCACATCCGTCATCAGCGTCGAACAATGCGAATCCACATGCCGTAAGCCTCCTCCTCCTCCTCTCCCTCCTTACTCCTTCGACTAACCCATCTCCAGTCGCTCTATCTCTCCACTACCAAGACCTTCTCAAGGCCGTAAGATACGGCATCTGCACCGACCCCGAAGTCCTCAAAAACCTCGGCTACTGTTACTCCTGCCAGCCCACCAACGACATCGTCCACGCCGCCTCCCAGCAATGCGACATCACCTACAAGCTCTCCAAGCTGCGAGAATCGGTGCAGGTAGAGCTGGGTTTGCCAACAGACCAACCAACGAAAACGCCAGAGCCGATAGAGCCGATAGTTATCACGCAACCTGTTGCGGAAGCGGCGGAAAGTGGGGTGTCGACGACCACGAAGATTGCGATTGGGGTGAGTGCGGCGATATTGCCGGTGTTGATTGTCGTCGTCGTATTGTGTGCGTATTATCGAAGGCGGCAACGGAGAGCGGATGGGGAGCTTGTGGAGAAGGCGTTGAGCTCGAGGAATACGACGCCAGAGGAGAATGAGGATCTCGAGAGACAACAACATCAGCATCATGATAACCAACCCCCGCAATATCAACAACACCCATACCAACCCCATCTCCCAGACCTTTACCCCCCAGGTCACGCCTACTCCGCCTCCACCACAACTCTCTGCTCCCTCCCCGCCTCCACCAAAAAACCGGAAGACCAAGACCTCGCCGCGGCTCTCCACGCGGTGTCCCAAGTCCTCACAACACCATCGACGAAACACCACCCACCATCATCCTCCACGTCGCCGCCATCATCCTCCATCCTCAAACAACAACTCCACGACAACCACATCACCACCTCCCTCTCGATCCCCCCGTACCACCACACGGGGGGTCATAAACGCTCCCTTAGCGCAGGCGGTACACCGCGAGAGTCACTCGATAAGCGGCTCCCCACCCCGGATGATGTCTATGTCGTACATATGTATCTCGAGGAGCAGGGGCGCTCGCCGGCTGTTATGAGTTGTGAGGCGCATGCGAGGGGTGGGAAAGGGGTGAGGTGGGAGGATGAGGAGGGTGGGATTGGCAAAGAGGTGATGCTGGAGAAGAGAGACACCACAGGGCAGGAGCAGGAGCAGGAGGGGGAGAGGGAAGTGGAGGTGTGGATGACACAGCCGGTGTGTGAGATGTCACAGGTACAGCAAGAATTGAGGCCGTGGGTGAGAGGACATCGCCCGAGACTATCGCTGCAGACGACGAATCTGGAGGTGGAGAATGCGAGGGGGAGGAAACAAAGGAGGAGACGGTGATTATGAGGAGGAGAGAGGATTAGCTGGATCCACGGAGAGAGGAAGTAACTAATGGAGAAAAACTTGAAGGAACCGGGCAGACATTTTCGCAGTAAGACCTGGGCGTAATTAATGATGTTGGTGTTTTATTTGCTTTGTATATAGCATAACTGTGGGATTGGAGTTTTGGGCGCTTATGTCTTAGTTCACGGCAATGATTTTCTTAGTTAGTTATTAGTCTATCGGGAATGAAATGTTGACAATGATGACGATGATTCAATGGGAAACAAATCAAATGCCATGTGATTGATTGATGCTGTTGATGTTGCCGCACCATCTCCATCACAACCACCCACGTCACCAACCCAACCACGCTACTCCACCCCAGACCCCAGACCCCAGATCTCACCATCCCCGCCAGTTCCCCAGCACCACCATCCCCCGTCAACCCAACCCTCCCCCCATGCCCTTTCCACCACCACCACCACCACCACAATCCCCGCCGCCCTCCAGCCCGCTCTCAAGCCCCCCCATCGCCTCCCTCCTCTCCCGCCTCGCCCGGCGTCACTCACTCCCGGCATCCTCCATCCACAATCCTGTCGACCTCCCAGCCAGCCCCGCCGGGGAACTAACACACCCGGATGAAACAACAGCAACCACACGTCCGAATACAAGTGATGATGCGATTGGAGGAGTTGGAAGAGGAAGGGGGCATAGACATACACGCTCGGATGCGCCGGTGGTGGTGAGGCGGTATAATCCGCCGAGAAGCACAGAGGTGGCCGCGGCGAAGAGGGGGAGTAGGGTGTTGAGTTTGTTGGGGATTGAGAGGGAGGTGGGTTTTTGTGTTTTGTAGTGGCCCCATGGAAACGCGGACTAAACCTAACCACCGGCTCTTCTTAGGCTGATGTGCAAGACACGGACCCAGGGCTGCCGAGTATCGAAGATTTTTCGTTTGATGGGATTATGAGGGCTGTTGAGCCGGAAGGTATCCCATCCCATTTCGCTTCCTTCATTTGTGGCTACATGTCTGATATACGTCTCCCGAATAATAGTGACAAAAACAACAAACGCCATTGTGGAGCTATGTACACACTTTCAGAACTCGGTCCGCGCGGAAATCCACGCGCTGACGGACCGCCAACGAGAGCTGGATGAGCAAATGCGTAGTGCCGATGTGTTGACGATCAAGACGTTGAAGACGACCAAGGCACGGGCGGAACGGTTTGAAGCCGAGGGTGCGTCGTTGAAGAATGGTATTTGCTATCCACTGGTACTTTTCTGATGAAGATTGGCCGCTGACACTCCTCCAGGCAAAGCAGTAAACCGGCTCGCAATCGCCACAGAATCCACGCACGCACTGCTAACATCCATGGTCTCAACCCTCCTCCTCATCGACGAGATGCTGCCTCCACAAGACCGCCTCTCCCCCTTCACCTCCGCCCACAAAAACCACTACCCGAATCTTCACCGGCTCCTCGCGCAGAAATCTGTTGATCTCGGAATCGACCTTTCCTCGCAGCCACGGCTACTGCAAAGTAGTAAAGGAAATGGGAAGAGAAACTCAATCCATCTCTCTCTTCCCAGCACCTCCACGGCTCTCGATGATAACACCAATGATAACACGCTCTACACCCGTCGCCGCCGCCGCATCTCATCCGCCTCACTCCTCCACCATAACACCAACCCCGGATACGGAACTTCACCACTCGCCCCGCAGCTCCAGTTACAGACGATACTCCCTGAGACTGCCGCCGCGGTACTCACCACCTCTTCCCACGGCTCGCCAGGCCTCACCAACTACTCGCTCGGCATTTCCCCAGGCACCCGGTTCCATCCACCCGCGGAATCATCCACCTCGTCCTCCTCATCAGCGCACATCGGCCTGGCACCGATAACACTCTCTTCGACATCTCCCGGTACGGTATTGGATGTCGTTGATGCATCGTCAGCATCACACCGCCGACGCTCTTCGGTTTGGACGCTGCACAATGCGTCTCCGCGCCCGAATACGCCGGGGGGCGTGTTTCCGATCGATGAGGAACCGCTTTCCTCAGAAACACATAACAGCAACAGCAACAGTAACAGTAACATTGGTAGTTATTTTCCAACCCAACCGGCGACTCCGATGACAGCGACAAGTGTGCAGCCGAGGAGAATGAGTTGGAGGAGATCGGGGAGCTGGAATAGTGGTTTGGGAGGGTGGTTGGGAGGAAGGAGGGGGAGTGGGTGGAGTCAGTGGAGCGGGAGTGGGGGTGGGAGTGGGAGGGAAGGGGAGACGGCGAGGGAGAGGTTGGAGAGGGTTTTGAGTGCGGAGGGGGGGAGGGAGAGGGGGAGGACGGGGGTGGGAAGTTGGGGGAGGTGAAGAAGGTGCTTGGGGGTTTGGGGCTGGAGAATTGGAGAAATGAAGAAATTTGGAGGTCATGTTGGCGTGGGGAGATGGAGGTTTATGACTGGTAACGATTTTGCACTGCATTTGGGACTTGGAGATTTATGTATGCTTGTGTGAGCTTCTTTGGTCCTTTGGTTTTGGGGACATCATAGCGTGGGTTTGTCTTGTCGGTTTCTGGGGTTTCTGGGGTTTCTGGGTTTGCGTTGGTTTTTTTTGCGTTTGTTTCTTGTCTGTTGCCAGTATGATCATGATCATATTCCATTTCCACCACAAGTGCCTTTCCCAGGTTATCGTGACAACGCTTCTGCGTCCCACCTCCTTCCCCTTCTCCCCACTCCACTCCACTCCACCCCACCCCAGCACAATGCTCCCTTCAACCCACTCCCCCCATATCTTCCCTCCATCCTTCATCCAACTATACCAACTCACAGCCATCAAACTCGAACGATCCGCTATTTGCTACAACAGCGATTTCTAATCAATCACCGATCGATCATTGATCATCCATCCATCCATCCATTCATCCAGCATCAACGTCAGAGTCCGGGTGAGAAGACTTTATAACCCCAGATCGACCGTTAGGCTGGCGCTTATCTTCTCCCTTGTTCCGCATCCTCGCCACCTCAACCTCATCACAGCGGGAATAAAATAAAAAACACCTCAACAATCTACCGTATCGACTGAATCTTCCTCGTTACCACAGTTGGCGCGAGTTCACTCTGGACCTGGGTCGGGAAATTATCATCTACGATATTGGGAGGCCATGTCACTGGAGCTTGGAGCAGGGCGGAACAGATGTATCGGAGGATTGCGGTATGTGTTATCGGAGATGAGTTGCGGTGGAAGTTCGCTACTCGAGAAGGTTTTTTATGATTTGCGGGACAGTTCAGCGGGTCGCCGTTCAACGTTCAGCTGCTCAACCTGGCCCGACCTGCACGTTGAGCTACATTCTCAGGGGCAGATTACCACCCTGAGCACGGGAGCTGGTGTGGCATGGAGCTCTCGAGGACCCGGTGCGACGTTGGAGTGTATAACGTGAACGAAAGGATCCAACGACGGGCATCCCATAAGCGTTTAGACCACGCTTGGAGTTTAGACCGTGTGCATTGTTCCTAACTTCAAGATATGGGCTGTTGCCATGGGACTCGAGACGTCCAGAACTAGTGCGGAATCCCGGTCTAGACGGGTGATAAACGCTTAGATGGCTCGAGGGATTCCCAATATGTTGTTGTAGCGATTGCTGTCGCGGTTGTTGTGGATTTGTGCTGGTATGTTACTCCCTGACGCTTGTGGCGTATGGTTTGTTTGCTTTGAGAGGGGATGTGCTGAGGATGTGGATTCTGAGACTCATAGGGGAGATTTCAGTTAACCACCGGCCTATACTCAGAGCTCATTGAAGCAAGCAATCGAAGAGGACAATCAGACACCAATGAACACACTTTTCGTCGAACCACTCGTGGAGAGCCGGTGGGGGGTGTGGTATTATCCCACGACACAACTACCCGCTCTTTATATTCGCTGGCAAGAAATCTCCGAAATACCACAACCTCGGTCCATTGAAGATTCTGCGAACTTTACCAGTTGCAACGGAAAACAGTGGAAGCGTTGGAGGGAGTTGTGCGCAGCTATTGGAGACCTCCAACAAGTTCAATCCACTCCAGTCTATGGCTTCGAAGTGTGCGTGTTGTGGGTCTGTGCCAGACGAGAAATGGAATTGCATCAACAAGCTTCACTGGTTTACAGTCACATTCAGCCAGAAATTGGATTCTCTCGAGGAATTGGTCCCGATATACCCAGTTGATGAGGGTGGGGACTCGTATGGAGGAATCACATCGTGGAAAATCGCTCGCGACGATGAGGTTGTTGCGATGTACAGGCCACGGCCCCCGACACCACAATCTGTCGCTTGTGTCATTATTATTCGGTCCGGAAGGGTTTGGCGCGAGCTATTGCGATTGTGAGTGCTGCTGGAGGGAAAATGTCGGCAGACGAGAAGACCAACAAGTTGGGGCTTGATCTTCGGGCATGCGTTAGAGAGCTCGATTAGAACTTTGATTTTTAGCGTTGTCGAAGCGAGTTTGTTTTGTAGGTGAAATTCACCCCCGGTCGCGGGCTTTCCCCGTTTCATTTCACACTGTGATCTCGAATTTCCCATAACAACGATTGATTTTCTATTCCCAACATCTGTCTACCAAACTACCAGCCCCAACCCAAATCCCAACAATCTCTGAAACCTCAAAATCCCCGATATTCCCCATCTCCCTCCCCCTCTCCCCCTCCCTCAGGAAAAGCATCTTACCTAATCCTCGGCTTCACATTATTGTTAAAGCAATTCTCGCAGACCACATCAGCTTGGACGTGAGGTCGAGCATGGAAGTAGCTGCAGGTACCGCCCGAGCGGTAGGCCATGCAGCGGTCGGTGAAGGTCTTGAAGTGCCCGCAGAGGTAGATTGCGGTGGTGGAGAAGCACATTTTGGGTTGATGTGTGTATATGGAAACGTAGGTGGGTTTGGAAGTGATGAAAGTGTAGAGTTTGTGTCGAAGTATAGTGTGGAAGTTAGAGTATGTAGTGTAGAGTGTGTGAATGTGTAGAGTGTGGGTGTGTGAGTTTGTGGGTTGATGATGGGAGAGGAGTAGGTGAGAATGGGAAGGTGGTATGTATGCTCCAAAGAAATGGATCATGTTGGTTTGTGATGGTGGTGGGGGTGAATAGAGGAGGATTGCAGTGCGAGATGGAGGGATTGGTATTTGGGATTTGGAGTTACCATGTGTCAGCGGGTAGTGAGGGGGGTGGGGATGGAGACTGTGGTGGTGGGGGGGTTATGGGGAGGGGGAGAGATTGAATTCTATACGTGGAAGAACACTAGGGGTATTGCTATCATCATGGATCAGAAAACCTGGACCGGTACCTACACTACAATACCATCCTACAGCTTCATCACTATCACAGGGTAGAAGAAGACACACGTACTATACTCGAGGACTACATTGATCCACACTATTCTACAACTCCTACTACCGGCACTACGGTCTATCACCAATCCATTCCAGGAATAATAACATCAGTCCATACCCAAAACCCAAAACCTCCCATTGAACCCCCCAAACAAAAAAAAAAGCCAACCCACAATTACTTGCAAAATGGCAAATTCCGAGGACGTAGAGAATGGATACAACCCGCGCAACTTGAACCCTCAAAGTCTGAACTGGCCAGGTTCTCTCCAAGTATATCGGTACCAAAATTCCAGCACATCTCCCCAAACTCGAACCAACCATCCCCAATCCCAGGTTCTCCACAAAAAATGCCAATACAAATCATGATCCATTGACCAATCGATACTCTACTCTACTCCATCACGAGCATGATGCGTCGGACGGAGTCACTTCGCTTCACCACTTCTTCGAACCGGGACCTGGCGCTGGGTGGCGTGGGCCTAGAATGCAATGTAGCGAGTGTGCGATTTGTATGGATCTGGATACTAGATGAGGCAAGTTGATAGGCACACGCAAGAAACACGTAAGTTGCAAGTTGCGAGTTGGTGTGAGTGATGAGTGATGCTGTGAGACCAGAGACCAGAGTTGGTGAGTTGTGCTGGAATGAGTCCTCGTCTGGCAAAATATGTACCTATCCTGTTCAGGCTGAGGTTGGGGTTGAGGTGCTGCGGGTACTATAGGCTGGTAGAGAAGAGAGGGAAATGATGCTGCTGCTGCTGCTAATGATGATTATGATGATAATCCTGCTATCCAACACCCAGAATCCAGTTCCCTTCCTGTCATGGCAGTTCCTCGATCCCCGCTCAGGAGTCCGCCCACAAAATCTACCATGCTGCCTTGGATTCGGCAACGCTGTACCGCCACATAATTCTCACTATATCCGAGCGAGTGCCTGATACACCGTCTCCCATTGACCTCTCCGTTGATTCATTAATTCGTCTCACAACAGGATCATGATATCAAGCTTGATGGATTTGATTGATAGTGATAGTAATACAATACTAGACAGTACGATTACGATTCCTGTCCTCTCTCTCTCTCTAAAACATACGGCAACCCGCCGATATCTATCGTACACACCCAACAAACGTATGAAAATGAACAAAATACAGAACATAGAAATCCCCTAAAACACACAACCCAGAAAAACGAACAAAAACATAGATCCGGGAGAAAACAAAAGGAAAAAAAGGGAAAAAAGGGAGAAAAAGAAAAAGAAAAACGAGAATACGCTAAACACCGTTTATACCCCTTATCTCCCTCCGCCCGAGTGTATTCATCCATCCCATCCAGTCGATCGTACTGCACTGTGCTGTACTGTAACAAAAGTACTTGCACAATGCAGTATAGTGTAGAATCCATTTATCCACCGCCTGGGGTTCTTCACCACGAATCAATCCCCCCATAGATGGTCGTGCCCGTGCCCTCCGAACCGTAACTCCCAGTCCCTCATAGTTACGATGCGTGATGCTGTCTCCTCCCCCACTCCACTCCATCCTCCCCCACTCTCCATCCCCTCCATCCCCTCCATCCCCCCATCCCCCCATCCCCCATCCCCACTCCTCCTCTAATCCATCCTCAAATAATAATCAATCGCCGCGGAAAACGCCGCAAAGCCCGCACACCCGACCGCGGCCGCCTGTGGCCCCGCCCCCGCCGCCAACGCCGCACCCGTGATACACCCAGCAGCAACACCATTATACATATCATTTTTTGCCCTAAACCCCTCGATACAGCACTCGGTCCCCGAGAAGATGGCGCCGACTGTTCCAAAGTTTTTCGCGGAGGACCACGATCGCTTGCCCATGTCTTTGAAGCCGGCTTTAAGTTGTTGGCGGAGCGGGAGGGAGGTGATAGATTGCGCAGTGGAGCCGGGGCCGTGAAGGGGCGTGTCGTAGGACATCTGGTGGGGTTGTTAGTGGAGTTCGTTGGTGGAGGAGACCCGGAGATCAAGATCCAGACCCGGAGGAGGATATCCGGAGGATGAAGAACAGGGGGAGGAGGAGAAGGAGAGAGAGGGCATACCGATGCCATAAACAGCCCAAACACACCACCGAGCGCGAATCCCGCACCGCCCGAGATCACAAGTTTCACAGGACACGACTCCATTCCCGCTTGCATCTGTTCCGGAAGATTAACGTTAACTCCATATCGCCCCAGTATTCTACTGCAATCCGAGAACACATACAGCCCGTGTAATCGCCATCTGCTGCGCCATCTCAGGGTCCATTTGTTGGCCGTTGTTGCCGCCGGCGCCGCCGCTGGGGAGGCCGAAGGGAGATCCGCCGAAGCTCATTGTGGGTGATTTGGGGAGGGTGGAGACGGGGAGATGGTCGGACGAAGGAGGATGAGGAGGATGAGGAGGGTGAGGGCGTGCGACCAACGATTCGGGGGTGGTGGGTGGTGGGTGAGGTTCGGAGATCGTGGAGGCTCTGGAGATGGTGGCACCGGACAGAAATTTTGGCGAGAATGCACGGGATATCTGCATGGCAGAGGATTCGGATGATGGAGAATCAAAATCACCTTCACATTTCAACCTTCCCAACTACATGATTGACATGATAATTGATCAAAAGAGCACGCATTTTGAATTCCCAGTACTAAAAAGCTACGATAACGATACCAAACAAGACTCTAGATCCCCGCTCGGCCCCGCGCTCTGGTTCAGCAAAATGACATCTAAACGGCCACAAAACACCGTTTACTCGTAGATCCAGGCCTTGGCGGCCTGAGTGTAGGAGACCTTCTCCTCATCCTTGAACCAGAGTGCAATCTCCTTCTTGGCGGACTCGACGGAGTCAGAGCCGTGGCAGACGTTGCGGCCGACATCCTACACCAGTGAGCTACTATCTCATACAACATGTCATTGAAAACCTACGATGGCGAAGTCACCACGGATGGTGCCCGGAGCAGAGGCAAGCGGGTTGGTGGCACCGAGAAGGACTACATCGTGTCAGTTTGCGATCCACCTCCAACACAATTCCAGTACTTACCACGGCCGGTCTTGACGACCTCCTTACCCTCCCAGATCATGGCGCAGATAGGGCCAGAGTTCATGTCTACCGATCTCGTCAGCAACTTGCTCTCCAAACTCAATCCATCAGCATCTTACACTCAACCAATCCAGGGAAGAAAGGCTTGTCCTTGAGGTCGGAGTCTATTCCCCAAGGTCAGCACACCACCCAACCACCCTAGCAGTAAGGACACCAACAGTGCTGCTCGAGGTGAGCCTTGCCCGGGGAAGTGAGCTTCAGGGCAACGAGCTTGTACCCGCGCTGCTCAAAGCGCTGGATGATCTGGCCGACCAGACCGCGCTGGACACCTGTGAAACCCCATTAGCGAGCTTTCCCCACCAAATCCCAGTTTTCTGAGGGGCTCGTACCGTCGGGCTTGATGCTGTTGGAGGAGGAGCACGTCAAGTTAGTCGGGCCTCATTCATTTCGAAGATCGCGAAGGAAAAAAAAACTACGTACGCAATGAAGCTGGATTCCCAAATTAAGTCAGTAAACCATTAGATCTGTAACGAGGGAGAAGGGGACGGCATACGTCTGCTCGGAGCTCATTTTGATGGATTGATTGAGGATGATGAGAGGATCGTGAAAGGGCGTGAAAAGTCTGGCGGAGAGGAACGAGTGCGGGGTGAAAAGGAGGGGCACCCAATGTCTGGCTTGGCGCTTCCTCCCGCACCTTGTTCGAGAACCCCTCCCGACATGCCTCGTCAATCGCCTGATCCATGAACACGTAGCAGGACCGCCCCTCACTATTAGCGAATTGGGCAGAGATCAAAATCCGCAAGAACAGCAGTTGCTAAATCGGTATCATTATCATTCCACACTTATCCATACCTATAGTTACCTAAGTACGCTGGTAAAATACAGTCCGCTCAAAGACAGCAATAAAGAAAACGCCATATACATCCGAAAGTCCCTCCCCTCCTCCCTCCATCACCAGCAACTTCCAGATATGCTACTTAGTTAATTAACTATTCAATTAGTTACGCCTGGAAGAAAATTCCCACGCCATGCAGAAACGAAGTCAACGCAAAATAAAGAACAATAATCGCTCGAACAGAAAGAATCATGAATGCATCGCCATCATTACAAGCAATGAACTTGGACAACTCCTGGTTCATTACCTCCGGTCACCCATCATCGCGCACTGGCGGTCTCCCACCTCGACCTGAGTCCCTCCAACCATCTTCCATACAACACATCCGCGAGCATGTCCGTCTGCGTCTTCTCTTTAGGCCTACACAACGAATTACGCAGCTCCATTCGTCTCTCATCCTCCTCCTCCGTCGAAGTCCACGACGAGTTCGTCGAATTTCTCGGGCGGCCCTTCAGCGGCGCTCCCGAGACACGGTGAAGTTGAATCGCGCGGTCACGCTCATGCATTTTGAGCTCCGAATTCGTCCTCGATCGACCCGGTTCTGGTGTTCCCCGACTATGGACGCTGCTACTACTGTCCCCTCTCTTTCGGCGGACAATCTCCATTGCGGGTTGCTTGACGAGCGCGACGCTGGATGGTGCGAGCGCTGGCGTTGGGGGGTCATATAACGTCTCGCCACTCATATTGCTGCCCGAAGATCTTCCTGATGGCGGGAGGCTTGGGTCGGGGGTATCCAATCTGGACGGGGGAAGTTGTTTATGTGCTGGAAGCTGGGACGCCATCTTATTCAACAGATTATACGACGTGTCCGGATTAATTGCCTCCAACTGAGTCCAAGCCGCCTGGAGCCTCGCAATGGACTCTAGCTCCTGGGTAGATGCCTTCCCGATGCGCTGCGCAATCATTTCGCGGAATGCTGCGGACATGATGGAGGTCGGCATAGCCGGGGAAGAGGATCGTGAGTCGTAGGGGTTCGTGATATCCGAGCATGCCGAGGAAGACGTGGAGCAGTTTCGCACATGTGTATTTTCCATCTCACGTTTCCTCAGGCCATGTGGTGACCCGCCGACAGACTCATTCGAAGTGTGACGTAACAGCCGCATTGTGGAAGCCTGGTGGGCGTAATTGGGTTCCGGTGCTGGTGCTGGTGTTGATGTTTGTGCTGCCTGTGGTTTGCGCTGCTGCTGTTCAGCATGAGGATCCGCGAAGCGCCGCCGCCGTGTGCTGGTTTGTCGGCCTGGGTTGGGAGAGATCCTGCGTCGCCGAGTTGACGATTGACCACTGGAAGACGAGGTATCGAAAGAGAGCTCATTAAGCGATGTGGATAACTCATCTGTCTGCCGGGTTGGGGTTCTCCTGTATGTGTTGTGCTGAGCTTGTTGATGTGCGGGCGACGAAGAAGCCGGATTTGTACGAATGGTATCAAAGTCCCAAGTCTCTTCCGGTTCATGGGAGATAGTTTTCCTGCATCCACATTAGCTCATGAAGAAAAAGGAACCAGAGATCAACTAACAATGTTTCCTCATAGACTCTCCGGTGGTTAGTCCTAGGCCCCACCTGCGCCTCCCAATCCTGCCTCCTCTCAATCAACTCCTGCAAAGCCTCGACCCTCCCCGCATTACGGATAAACCTATGCCGCAGCAAATCCTTTGCATTCGCACGTCGTGACGGATCCTTCACCAAGCACCTAGTAACAAAATCCTTAAACTCCCTACTCCACTGCGACCCCTCCAACGTCGGCGGCGGATCCTTCGGAATCTGAAACAACACCTTCATGGGATGAATATTCCCCTTTGGCGGTTCTCCCATCGCCATCTCAATCGCCGTAATTCCCAACGACCACACATCGGCCTTATAATCATACCCCGTCTCCTGCGAGATAACCTCGGGCGCCATCCAATACGGTGTCCCGACGAACGTGTTTCTCTGCGATTTGATGTGTGTCAATTGCGCCGCAACACCGAAATCCGCGAGCTTGACTTGTCCATTTCCAGAGAGGAGGACATTGGCGGCTTTGATGTCCCGATGGATTTTTCCTTCACTGTGCAGGTAATCGAGGCCCAATAGCAGCTCCCGCATGAGGATAGCAATATAGGCTTCATTGAACGGACCCGGTTTTAGCTACCATATGTCAGCGAGAATCCCTCAATCGCCACCGTAAGGCGGAACCCAATACCAGGTCTAGACATGATCCACCGGCAAGGTACTCCATGACGATCCACAGCTTGTAGCCTTTCACGAAGCTTCCGTAATACTGAGTGACCCAAGGACTGGCGCAGGTGCTGAGGACCGAGATTTCCTGTTGAATTTCGTGGATATCGTCTTCACTTGACTCGAGATCAATCTGTAAAAGAAGAACAATCGTCAGTCCCGGCAAAGCTCAAGATGATATATTTTAGAACGGTGGATGCCGGGGGGGAGGGATGGTAAGGTAAGGTAAAGGTAGTAATCACCTGTTTGATAGCCACAATGGTCCCAGAAGCCTTCTCAATAGCCTTGTAAACGACGCCGAAACTCCCGCCTGTCCCGAAGAAATATCCGTTAGCTTATTCCGCCCAGGTACTATAAACGTCTCTAGTGGTTTGGTTTTCCGTTTTTGAAAGAGAGAGAATGTGGGTGTGGGTGGATCGGATCGTAAAGGGACAGTTTAGTAGCATAGTATAGCAGCAGCAAGCGACCAGACAGAAAGACAGACAGGGTCACAAACATCCTAGCTCCTCCAGCACCTGGAACTTCTGGGCTAAAGCTTCCGCCGTCATTTGGAAACGGATTTTCCGGGGGATGCCGAGTGCGAGGGGGCGGAGGGGAGGGCCGGGCGGGCGGGGGGGTGTCGGTGGTATGCGGACAGCGTGTGTGTGGGTGTGTATGTGTGTGCGAACGGGGCGCAATTTGGGGGGCTGAGGGGGGTGGGGGGAATTCTGTGAGGTGCGAAGGGATGGGACTCTCTCTCTCTCTCTAGCGGGACCAGTCGTGGTACAGGAGGATTGTGTTGTTTGGGTCGTGAGTTGTTGTGCCACCGGATCGGTCAGTGTGTTGGTCAGTTGGTCCCCAGCAAGAGGGAAATGGACGAGGCTGGGGTAGGTAGTGAGGGAACGGCCTGAAGCGCCCGTGACGAGGGAATGGTAGGTGCAAAGTCAAAGGTGGTGATGAGAATGGTTTAGCTTGGTCGTGGAACAGGAGATCAGCTTTGGTCTGGGGTAGCGGGATGAGGCCGTTGCGGGGGCAACCGTTACGACAACAGTTCGCGTATGTAGTGACAGGAGGCGGTTTGTCCTCCGTGAGTGCATCGAACAGACATTCTCGCTCATCAAGCATCTCAACCCATCTTCCTCATTGCATCTCCCACCATCCGCAAGCGATGAGGATGCCCAACCGTGCTCCACATCCGGCCACCCGCCAAGTTCCCCTCATCCCCAATCAGCTAGCCACTTCCCCAAACAGTGCCACATCGAATGTTTGTTTTACATAAAGACTATCAACCAACACCCCTGGTCTGATCCGCCCGAAGCATCATCATCATCAACGCGCTTTACGCGTCCCACCCGCCCTACGCACGGAAGTTTGAGGAAACCTTCAGTCCGTACGAGGTCAGCACAGCATCGCCCAACCCCGAGATCGTGAACCGTCATACAGATCGTCTATTCCATTCTACATGTGAACCAGACTCGTTCTCGGACTTGGAGGGTCAACGGGTGCCAGTGGGTCAACGGGACTCTCGGAGGGTCCACAAATGTCCCTCACGCTCAGCCACAAACGGGAAAGGAAACACAAAAATCCCTCTGTGCTTTTCAACGGACGGATCAGAGCTCCGGTGCTGCGTCTGAGGTCTGTCCGACTGTCTGCTTTCCGGCAGTGAGTGCAAGCAAGCATGTGGCGTAAGCTTTTGTAACTATCATTTTCTGTCATTCTTGAGTCCGTGTAGTGTAGTGTGTGTACTTTACCATGATGTTAATATTGAAGATAAAACCTATGGAGTGAGTTGTCACCCGAACGCGGGCCCACGCCTAACACGCTGAACACATACAACGGCGAAAAATCCAATCCCATCTCCTCTGCACAATGTTCATATCTCAGTCATCAAGTTCATCTATATTGATAAGTACATGTAACCGTGAGAGCGTGAATTGCAAGGTTGTAATCTTCTCTCGAGCCATACGTCATGGTGCCAGTGTAGTACCACAACACCCACCACCTCCATCTCTCATATTCTCAGGAGTCCCACCTCCAACAGAAGCGTCACAACAGTCTCAACAGAATACCATCAATCAATCGCATTTCAATCATGACTTCTAAGTTCACATTAAAAACATGCCTCATCATTCTCTCCACCCACCAACAACACCCGGGAATAACCTCCAGCATCTATCGCCCCCCTTACACCACGTCACAGAGACATAACCAGTGACTTAGAACCAAACAAGAATAATAAAAGATAAAAAGATGAAGGAGAAGAAAAAGCAACAGACAAAACCAATGATTAAACCCCCACACATCCCGTTCCTTCATTACTCAATAAAAACCACGCTTCCCTCATTCTCCAACAACCTTGCAAAACATCCTCCTCATCCATTCTCATTCTCAGATACCACTTATTCCGGACGCCCGAAAACAGATTGCTTTAGTCGATTGAAAGGAACGTAATGTTAATATAAGAGGCTCCTTTATGGCTTGATGTAGTGATTGTGTGCCTAACCAACAGTGTTGACGATTTCGGCAGCCTTGGTAAGCGACTCGACCATTTGCGCGCACTCCTTTCTCCTGCGGACCGTGTACTCGCTTTCCTTGAGGAGATCATCGAGCTCGTCCGATTTATACAAGTTTTCGAGGAGCTCGCGCTGCATTTCTTCCTTGCTGTGTCTGTGCAGGGTGTCAGTACTCACTCCAATGAACACCAAAAATTCAATGGGAACGTACGAAACAAGGTTCAACATGATTGCCTTCGGAACCATGTCGATCATTGTACGGCGCACAATGTTGAAGTACGAAGTGATCAGCAATTTGATCACATCGACCTCAATGTTTTCCCGCTCGGAGAGGTTGCCGGAGGCTTTGAGGACGGGTGGGGGAGGCTCCATGGCGGCCATCTTCTTCTTATTTCGGCCAAGAAGACGGCTGAAGTAGCCCTCATCCTTGTTGTCCTCCAGAGACTGGGGGTTCGGAGAGTCGCGGCCGGTTGGGAGGGGCTTGCCGGTCTTGGGGTCAACCTGAACGGGCTTTGCGGCGGTGTACTTCTCGTTCACGATAGCCATAGCCTGGGGACGTTAGCATGACTCGGGATTAGAGGGGTGACAATGGAAGTGTACCCTGTGACCGTTCAAGAAATCCGGGTGGCCAGTATTGATATAGCATGACTCCATGGAGACCAAATCCTGGACAAGCTTATTCGTGGGCTGCATAGACCTCTTGAAGAAGTTGATGACAACTTGATGGAACTTCTCTTTCAGCTGGGGGTAACGGCGGAAGAGCTAGAGAGAGTCAGTGAGAAATGAACCGAATATCGCGAGCCCGAAAACATACTTGCTTCTGTAACAACTGCGTCAAGATTCGGACGAGTTCGTCATACACCAAGCTCACACACTTCAAACTCGGGTCTTCGAGCCTCTTGATTTGCTGCTTGACAATGAGCTCGAAAGCAGTAGTGCCGACAAAAAGAGCAGGCGAGGATCCAGAAGAGTTGTACAGTATTGTCCGGATATCAACATCCTTGATCTGATCAAAAGGATCGACCGCCTTGATACCATTGGAATAAAGCTCGTGGAACACAAAACTGATACGGGCGCCACCAGACAACTCGTTGCTGGACAATTCCTGATTGTTACCCTCCAACACAGTTCTGTACTCGTTACAGAACTCCGTGATGATGTTTAAGACAATGTTGGCGCTGTTGCCGAGCATGGAGTCACCAAGTTGCTGAAGTTCCGCCGTGTACTTTGCGAGCGACGCTTGAATGCGAGCCTTGATGTCTGGGAGAGTATTTTTGATGTGCATCATGAGGATCATGTTAAGCTTCCTTGCCAGGTACGGAGTTCCGCAGTAAGAGTGCTTGTTCCTGTATGCACGGTGGTTCTCAAAGAAGGCCTTCTCCGCCTCTAAAGCGGCGGTAATGGCCTTCCTGCTGTCGATATCCCGCTGGCCACGGTTGACCACCGGGACGTAGCCTAGCCGCAGAGGAATGACACGACCAGCCAGGATATCCACCACATCAGTTCCCTCGTCCATCAAGTCAATCTTGGTAAGCACACCGATAGTCCGTGTTCCCTCAGGATCGACTTCCCGGGCAAGCTTCAGACCATCAGAGTTGGCCAAATCAGTGTTTGCGGGGGTGACGGCAAGGATAATAGAGTTAGGCTTTTGAATATGCTTCAAAACCATATCCCTAATCTGACGTTCAATGTCCTTCGGTTGGTCACCCACAGGGACCTTGGTCAACCCCGGAAGATCCACCAACGTCAATGTCAGGACCTTGGGCGAGTAGATACGGAGACCAATAGGGACTGGCGAGATTCCGACATTCTTTCCTGTCTTGGCCTCAGTTTCCCGGACGATCTCTTCCCGCACTTTATTGAAGTCAAAGAACTTTTTGCCTGGAATGTGGAGGAACTCTGCCCACTCATCAGCATTCGAGGCAGCATCGCTCGTCTTCAGTTCGTCGGTATCGCCATTTTGCCGGATAGGGGCAGGCTTGTTGATGAGTTGCAGAACCTGTTATAGTTAGATACCATCACTCATATGCTCTCCGACACGCCACTTACCAGTGGTCTCCTTGTGACGATTCCAGATCCTCGCGGCAAGCTGGACAAAACCGTCAGTTTCCACCCAAATCACGGAGGATTCCCATATCTTACAAGTCACGGCCGACAATGTTCTCCAACACTGAACTCTTTCCACTCGATTGGGAACCGACGACGACGATTTGCGGAAGATCTATGGGGTTTTGCACCTGCGACTCCTGGTCAGCACGCCACCTTGAGATCAAACGGCCCAGAACACTTACTCCGACAGTGGAGAACACATCTTGCAGCTTATTGACAAGAGTGATCAGTCCAGGGTCGTTGACGTTGACGCTCCTGTCTGCAATGTCAGGTCAGATGTTACTGTGTCCAGTAGGGAGGGGCAATATCCGTACGTTACTGCGTTGGCCATCAGCGCGTGGAGGTGGGGAGCGTGTTGGTGAAAGATTTGAAGATGTAGGGAGTGTGAGCGGAGGAGCGGAGGAGCGATAGGATGGCGGCGGTGTTGTCGTGAGATAGAAAGCACGGCAGTGGTTCCGGGGTGGATGGCGGAGGTGATGGAGAGAGAGCTTGGGCCGGAAGAGCAGGGGAGAGCTCGTGGCAGGAGGCTGAGAATGTTCGCGTGTGCAACCACCCACCCTTGCGCCCTCCTCACACCCAGCATGAGACCACCTTCCTTTATTGTCTACCGCTTGCCTAGTTTACACGCCATGGAGGATCCAAAGAGTCATAGGGTCCTGAGATTCGTCACCAGCGATACTGGGATATCTTCCCCTTCCTCTGCGCAACGTTGATGCGCAGATGCTCTCGCGCATTCTAACGCAACCTTGGGAGACGAAGACATTTAATTGTAAGGCGGGTAACTTTCAAGAGTGCATCATAATGGGTCACGCTGTCCACCTTAGTCATGCTGTTGCTATCCTTATCAACATCCCACCTCGACATCACAGCCCACTGGCTACGATCCAGGAACGGTTTATCAGAAGCAGAAGCTAGGCTCAGTCGCGAATATCCCATCAACCAGATGTTGGACTTCTTGATCGTAGAGTTGAAACGGGTTACTCGCAATGGGGATAAGCGTGCTGATTTCAAAGAACTTTTGCTATCACGCGATGGTACGTGACTTCATTTCTTTGTGCGGGGTGTATTGCGCTGCCAAAGTCCTCAGTTCGCTCTCTGGCTACTCAATTAATTTTTCGCCTATCATTTCTTCCTACAGCAGATCATCTCCCATCGCGATCTTTAGTTGGGTCTACTCTGAACGTCCAATTACTGGTGCTTGCGTCTGTTCTTGCTTCCGGTCGACAAAATCTCAATATTGACGCAACCGCTCTGCTGCTAGCGAAAGTCATCGACCGAGCCACCGAGGATGGGGTACGTTTTTATGTGAGAAGAAGAATTGGGATACGATACAACCATTTGTAAGGATGGTGACCAGCGGTATATATCTGTGATCCGAGATGGCCACGAAGAGCGCTTCCTGATCGTCAACTTGATACACAGACAGTCCATCATTATTGGTTCAGGGACAACATATTGGAAGGCGACGCTCGTGGGTAGCGACAAACACTTCGTCATCAAGGACTCGTGTCAGTAGGAAGGCAGAGTCGATGAAAGAGAGCTTCTGACAGAGAGTACTCGGACGGGAGTTCCAAATATATGAAAGTCCCTGCGGTTAAAGCTTAGTGATCGGAAGGTGAAGAAGTGACGGACACATTGATAGACGCGTGAGGATAAGAATGTGTAGTGGAGGCCCAAAGTTACAGTAGAGTACCTAGGTCTGGCTACTACAGGTTGATGGTCTGAAGATGTATTCCCGGGTTTGGTGGACAGCTTTTGATATCCCCACAGGGAATTAGTGAACGATAGACGAAGGACATGATCATCATCAGTTTTCTCTAGCCTTTTCTCTCTGTCATCTCTGCTCTCGAGGAAGTGGAGCGCACATATCAATGGTGACCTGTTCGAGTTGTTTAACACTGAAATGACCGGACTCAACCTCTCATCTTCAATCACCCAGCTTCAAAGGATTCATACCTGTAGTATCTAGGTATAATGGGCATGAGAGACGGAGAAGAAGATGCTATCATGGTGCATGGGACGGGAGTTGAAGGGACGATACTGAACTATGACCATTTCATCATAATGGCCATATCATCCACCTCTCCGTGAAGTCATTGGATGGCCAGCCACACGGACGGGCATAAACTCCGACGACACTGCAAGCCCTTGAGGCCTGGGGCTCGATGTTCAAGTTATGCACTGCACGCCTTACAGCCTTATCCTGAGTTCTGGAAGCGTCACTCAGCTTTATGCGCCATAGATACGCTCAGTGATCACTTGCGGCGGTAAATAACAACTGTCAGAAATACAGTCCCGCACAAAAATGAAGATATCACAATCACATGAGATCAACAAATTAAAAAAAGTTCCGAAACGATGGGAGCGGCTAGGATACAATACCATGCGATGATGCGATGGGTGCTAGTTACCTGAAGCGGAGGCTGGAGGTGTGGTGCGGGGATCGGTATCTGCGTTTTTCTGTATCGTTATCTGTGTACAGACTGGGGGCGAGAAGGCGAGGGTGATATAGAATAACTACTGTACCTCTTCATACCGTCGTTTTATGCTGGTGGGTGGATGGATGGGATGGAATACTTGGGATCGGGATGACGACCAACACTTATTTTATCAACACAACAAAGCTGGCGATCCATGAATCCGATTTCTCTGGATCGCTCGCGATGTGGATCACACCCACTGCGAGTAAACATGCGTTCCTGCGGCGGCGTCAGGACCAGCAGCAGTCATGGGGTGCATGATAGCCGTGAGTCTCGTCTCGACCAACAGCAGCAACGATCGGTTGATACACAGACAGACAGGCCAGGTGAGAGGGGTCAAAGTACTCGTACATTGATACATACAGTTGGTTACATACTCATAACTACAGAGAAATACACATTAAAATATCTCCAACAAGTAACGTACCGGAGCTCCGGGGCGACGGTGGTTTTATAGAGATGGAAACGACATGGGTGAAGCGAGAAGTTACGGAGGCTAGTGGTGAGAGGGGCAGGAGGGTGTATGGGGTACGAGAATGGTGATGGGAGGATTGTATGATGGAGGTTACACGGAAAGGATAGGTGTGCAGATTTGCTGGGGGGTGGATGGATGTTCGCGCTCAGAGAGAAAGGGTGGTGTGATAAGCCAACATGTTGTGCATAGGATGCTGTTTGTGGGCAGTGAGAGATGGGGGTTAGAGGAGTGAGTCAAAGATTGGGATGGCGGAAGAGAAGAGTGAAGAGGAAGTATTTTTGCTCTTGTAGATGGCGGGGTTGGACAGTAATGGTGAGATAGTGCCCAGGCTATTGTTGGGCTCATTGGCACGGTGTGGTGTTGTGCGCTGCGCACAATTATGTCGTCCTCTCCTCCTCCTCCAGGCTCCCCAGCATCGCCCTTCTCGCGTCTCCGGCAGCGGCAATGCGCATCCATCCCAGTCGGCCAGAATCCGGGGACACAGCAGCAACAACAGCATCTCCAGAAGGCGCCTGCTGACTCTCCTCCTCATTCTCATCATCACCATCACCATCCTCCTCCTCCTCCTCCTCCTCCTCCTCCTCTTCACCGTCTTCGCCCCTCTAACCCCCGGTAGTTAGCGAACGGTGCCGCTAAACTCACCTAAAGACACGCACTACACTTTTCCTCACCGTCCTGCTCCTCGCTCCACCGCCTGCACCGCCCGCTCGCCGAAGCGCAATTCATGGCAGCATACCCGCGAAGCGGGGCGACACCGACCGCACCATGACCTCCCCAGCAACAGCTATTACTGCCAGCAACAATGCCAGCAAAAGCGAGTGGTCGTCTGCGGCCGATGGGGACGGCGGCGTGGGCACCAGCCACTGGGACAGCACCAGCGGCCGCGAATCGGACGAAACATTTCATAGCGAAAAGAATGACGGTGGCGACGACGACGACGACGACGACGACGACGACGACCATGATGATTTCAACTCCATCAGCCACCAGATGGCTGGCGAGGGCTTAGAGGCACCCTTCCAATACAACCGCCACTCTCTGCACAAGTCGAAAGCTGCCGTTGCCCGCTCCGCCAATATCCCTGGCTACGACCAGTACTCCCCCTCGCAGTGCACCGTCGACTACATCGATCCGCTAATAACAACGGAGGAAATGCTGTGGGCGAGACCGAATATTGGGGAGTTTGTGGAGGCTACATTGGATCGCATGGGGCGAGCGTTTGCATACAACTCGGTGTATGTTTTGAAAGTGGTGATGGATCTTCAGCTTACATACCGGAATATCACAAAATCCCTGAAGGCTCAATTCCCGGAATCTGCGTTCCTTAGTTTGGAACTTGTGCTTCGGACTGCGACAGTGCTTTCACACCGCCTGACACGGAAACAAACAGATAATGCCTCTCTGAGTAGAGAGCTTCAACTGCGGACTTTGATATCAACATTAACGCTTATAATCACCGACACAAAAGCATCACCGCGGATGCTACCGTGCGAGACCTATGCTCAGCTTCTTCGTGATATATCAGAGAGCGATGCAGATAATCAAGCTCTTTATGCCGAAGACGGGGATAACGCCATCAAACTTGGAGACAATGAGTATCTCACACGTTATGCTTGCGACCTGGTGCGGTCTCTTCCGGTAGACATGCCGCCACCATCACCGGATGTAAACCAGGAGGTTATCCACTTCCTGTTCGCAACGGGATTCATTGTATGTTCTCTTCTGGCTCTTGCACCGTCATAGACTAATATTCGACAGAATCAACTGGAGGAGCGTCCCAGCCGGCGAACCATCAATGAAATTTTGTCCCGGATTCGCGCAGAACCATCATATTGGCATTCTACTTTCCAGATAATGTACGATGATGCAGCAAGTGCCATCCGTCTGGGCCGTCAACTGAAATTCAAGAAACCTACCCAAATGTCACAATTTGCGCGAGTATGGGCAGAAGAAGTTGCAAAAGATATCATCACAAACCTGGAAACGGAATTTGACAGATATCAACAATTTGATCCGATTACAGCAGAAAGGGCCATGATCGAGGGTGAGGAAGCTTGGGACAGCGTACCGTCCGCTAGAGATGACCAAATATTCATCTTTGGAATGCTGGATCTACTTGCTCAGCTTGTTTTGGCATTCTCAATTCTCAAGGATACCGTTGACAGAGTGGTTGCTTTTGCGGAAAAGGTTATCGAGGTGTCTCGAAAACAGGCTTTTCGGAGCAAAGCTGTGAGTAATGTCCCTGGTTTATGGCGTCGGCCAGCCTATTAATACTGCTCAGATGGAACTTATCCTGTGCTCAACCGCGGGGGCCGGCGAGAACGAGTATTATGAGACAATGCGCAGATTGGACCGCACAATAGAAGTGATTGCCAATCCTCATAATGGACTGGGTAATCAAATTCCAGAGGAAAAGTATCGAATTATACAACTCGTTGAACAACTCAAACAGGAGAAACGAGAGGCCATGGATCGATACGAAAAGAAGTCAGTGCTCCATACCGGTGCCATGGAGTCCATCCAGCGCCGCATGTATTCTGAACCTACGCCAGAAGGCTACATGAGGACGCTAGACTACTTCCAGCGTCAAGATCTCCAGTTCAATACCCAAGCCCGCGAAGAGAATCGGGGAACCAGTGTTGGGCGCATAAGTGGGGTGCCTACATTATCGAGTACCGCTACCTCATCCCAAGACCCGCGCGACGACCAAACGGAAACGCTCTCGTCAGCAGAGGCTGGGACCATGGATAGTATGGCTGTATTTGTGTCCAGCCCCGCCGACACTGCGTCGTGTTCTTGCCTCAGCCCCACCGATACACCATGCGACACATGTACCTGCCGCAGCTTGTCAACCAGAGACCCCATGTCGCCCATCGACCCAGCACTTATGCTCCACACACCAAATACACCCTTTGAGAAGCTCGGCACTCTCCCCACTTCACCACAGTCCGCAATGCTGCCCATCATGTATGAAGAGTCTGTCCCGTCCACCCCCACCGATTCACAACTTGGCCCCGACTCGACGTTGTCGAAAGCGCGGCGACTCTCTTTGGAACTGCCTATTCCGGTCATAACGCCAGGTAGCGATGAGGCATCAGATATTCATGCGCAAAATGATTCTTCGTCACCGGCAAAGGATGAGAAAGGGTCTGACAGTGTTTTGACTACGCCGACATCAACATATCCTGAACCTTCGAGGACTCGTCCGGCTTCAGCAATATCTCTCCCTGTTTCAACTGGATCTCGTCGGAGAAGATCAATTCGCGACAGCTTTAGTGATCTAATTCCCGTATGGTCAAAGAAATCGCTGCAATTACACAAACCTCTTCCCCCCGCACCAACACCGGAATTCGAACATAGATCAGTCCCGGGGTCAAAAGCAGTACTGGAAATTCCTCCACAAAGGGAACACACCCTGTTAGAATCCCGTAATCATGAGACAAATTTGGAGGATATATCTGAAGAGAAGGAGGTTGTTCCACCACCAAGGTTAGAGCCTTACGGCCCTGGGCGAAGTCAATCATCACCTAACCTGCGAGCAAGTCCATCTGTTGCTACCATGTCTTCACATCACCGAAAACATTCGTACACACAGGGAGCTCCGCCGGTGACACAACCCGGGTTCACCCAGCTGTCAACGATTTCAGATAACCCTACCGAACAAGGCTTTGTCACGACACTCTATACCGGCGAACCGCCAAAAGCCGTCAACTATGCCTATCAACCTACTGAAATTGCATTTTCAGCAAATGTGAAGCATTCATGTTTCACCACCGCCATATCCCCAGACGGAAATTATGTTGCGTTTCTATCGCCACAGAGTTTCCAGATTTGGACGATTCCGCCAGTGGATCAACCCCCACCGACGAAGGCGGCATATATCTATAACTTGGGAGAGTTTGAGGGATTGAAGAAGAGCAAGATGAAGTCAGAGTACAAGGGGATTGCATTGTCGGAACAGTACCTGGTCGCCATGACTAAGGAAAAGGTAATGCGCGACAATCAAGCGCACACAACCATGCTGACGATTCGTAGGTTTACGTCCATGACCTCTATGATGACAACCGTGTTATCCACCATGAACTTATCAAAGGCTGGAATTTTAGTGCTGTTGCCATTAATGGTTCACTCCTCGTTGTCGGTCTCTCAAAATTTGTTGACAAAACCGAGCAAACCGGCAAAATCCAAATTTTCCGAATGAATCCGCCAAATCTCTCCGGCTCATCCACTGTGCCCAGATATGAGTTGATTGGCAAAGACCTGGACCTCCCTTTCAAATCCGGTACTCCACACGACGCTCCACACGTCATCTCTCTAACCCGCTGTGGCCGCTACCTCTCCTGTGGCACTCCAAAACACGGCTACTATTTCACCTGGGACCTCTGGCAGCCCGAACCCCGAATCCTAGCAAATCGCCAACTCCGCTTCTTTGAAGGCCCAAATGCCGAAGTCATCACCAATATCTCCCTCTTCCCCGACGCCAAACACCTCTTTGTCTCCACCTTCCCCGCCGTATCCACTATCGCAGCAAAAGAAAAATCCAATGGCTCCTACATCGAATCCCTCATCTACGGCATCCACGGCCCCAATCAACGCTCCACCGGGCAAGTATCCCCCCGCATCAATGCTTCCGCCATGTCACCCTCCGGCGACGCCCTCGCCTTCCTCTCCTACAACGGCACCATCTGGACCACCCCCGTCACACGCTACGAACACGACGACAACCTCACCTGCTTCAAAAGCAACAAATCCTCCCACAAACTGGGAACCCAAAATGACTCCCCGGACATCACCCCCTTCGGAAAAGTCAACTTTTCGAACGACGGAACTCGTGTTATTGCCGCCGATAAGAAGGGGAAAATACTAATGCTGATATTCCCGCTCAAAGCCCAGGAGGAATCAAGATACGCGCCGTCAATGTATAGTGCACTCGGGACAATGGCCACCACGACGGGGGTGCAGAGGCAACTTTCCAGTGCTACGTTCATGTCGAATCCGGGGACAATGATTTCGGGGAGACCGTATTATGCGGGCACGCAGAGTTATAATGTCAGTATGACGTCGTTTCATGCACCGACGAATGTGTCGACAGTGTCGTTGATGAGCCCCATGTCCGGGAACCCGGAATTTGGCGGGTTCTTTTGAGAGCGGGGCGTTGTATCATTTAACCGTTTCGATTACAGCATCATGGTAGTTTTGAAATGGGGGTTGTTGGTATCTATCTACGCATATATATGGGTTTGTCGTTGCGATGTAACTTGTCTATTTTTCTTGATTTATCTACTTTCGATGTTTCATGCTCATTTTATTATTGCTGGTTGGCTGGTTGGTTACTCGAATACCCTGGAGCTTGGATTTTGTTTGTTTTTATTTGTGTGTGGTTTTTTTTTCGTGTTTATGATATTTTTGCTACTTGTGCAGTTGTTACATTTTTCTTATTCTGAACGGAAATTATCCTTTTTTTGGCCCACCGCCGCGCGGGTGCCGCCCCCGTCCACACTTGAGCAATTCACTTCACCCCCGATGGTCATCTCGAACTATCAATGAATGAACAGGATTGAATTTTTCACTATCTATCTATTCCCAACAACGTCCAAAACTAACAATTACCTACCACAACTTACCTAATTCTCGGCTTCACGTTAATATTAAAACAATTCTCGCAGACGACATCGGTTTGGACGCTGGGCCGAGCATGGTAGTAGCTGCAGTGACCGCCGGAACGGTGGGTTTGGCAGCAGTCCGTGAAGGTTTTGTGGTGGCTGCGGAGGTAGATTTCCGTGGTCGAGAAACACATTGTGCGTGGGAGTGGTGGGGATTTGGAAGTGGTGGGAGTGGAGTAAAGTGTGAGTGAGTACGAGTTTGTGAGTTGATGATGGGAAGGAGATGGGGGGAGATCATGGGATGGGGGGGTATATGTGCTCGATCGGGAGGGAGCGTGTTGAAAGTTGCCGCCGTCGTCGTGACAGTTCGTGATGGTGGTGGCTAGATGAAAAAAAGCTGCAGGGAGGGTAAGGAATTCTTGGAATCGGGAATCGAGAATCTGGAATGGAGGACTGACTTCAAGTCCCCGTAAGCATTTAGACCGTGATTAGTTAGAGGTTACCGTAGAACGTCTAAATGAGTTTCCGTGAAAATGTGGGGGAATACCAGCTCTAGGCGGTGGATGGTAGGGAGCAATTGACTTGGTTGGCTATTACCGCACAGAATTGCGAAAGGTAGTCAGTCCGCAGTAGAGATGGCGTTAAGATGTGGAAATCATTGAAGGATACACGTTCCAAACACCTTTTAAACGGTTACAAGAAGTCCGCCATTTTCTGGGGGCTTGGGGGTTGTTGTCACGGGTTTGATGCCTTGGGTAGATGCGACGATACTCAACTAGTACGATACCTCAATTACAACTCTACCTACTAGGTACACAACTCAACTCAACTCAACACAAGAGTGCTACAGCTTATCCATTTCGCATCCACGGACGCACCAGTTCCTGAGCCATCATACTCTCTGGTCGTCCACCTCGTCCATGATGATCTCAAGTCAAAATCCCAACTCTGATCTCCAGATCCCCATCCCCCATCCAACTTCTTGTAGTATACTCCCACTCCCATTCCCCAACTCCAACTCCAACTCCCCATCGTCGCCGCCGTCATCGCCATCAACATGCCCCCTCCTCGCTCCCCATCTCTCACCCAGAGCAACACCAACATGAACCCCCTCCATCCGCTATAACACCTCCTCTCGTCCTCTCGATATCTCTCTCCCTCCTTCTTGTCTCCATCATCATCAACTCACAAACTCCACACTCAATCACCCCGCTCCGCTTACACACTATCACAACCTTTACATTACACTTCCAGAGTCTTTACACTCAACCCCTCAACTTCAAACTATGTGTTTCTCCACCACAGCAATCTACCTCTGCGGGCACCACCGCGCCTTCACAAACCGCTACCAAACCCACTGTTCCGACGGCCACTGCTCCTACTAACGTGCGCGGCCCCACTGCCCAGGCTGATGTTGTGTGCGAGAATTGTTATAATAATAACGTGAAGCCGAGAATAAGTTGAACTCAACTAAACTTGAAACGGAGGAGGAGGAGGGGTGGGAAGGAATAATGGGGGGATAGATAGGGTAGGGTAGGATAAGGTAGAGTAGGGAGAAATAGTACATATACCGAACTGAGAATGTGAAGACGTGACGCAAACAGAGCCCGTATAGTATATATATCCGTGATACACAAGTTTGAAAAAAAAACATCCGAAGAAAAAAAAAACAACACACAAGAGAAATAACAAGTAGAAAAATCCAGAGAAAACAGAGAAAAGCAGAAAAAAAAACATAAACAGAAAAAAACGATACACCGAGAAACCACACATGATGCGACGACATTTTAACAAGCAAAAACGGCAACAAAGACTCGAGACTGATGATGTTTGAAGTGTTTGAATAACCGCAAAACCTCCAGACCCTCGTACCCAATACCCGCAATACCCCGTACCCCGAATACACAAAGCCCAAAGCCCAGCAACCCCCCGCGCCCACAGACACGCACACATGCACACCATTAGCGGAACCTGATACTACTCGCCTGATACGGATCTCTCTGCCTCTGCACCTGCTGGCGATGACTCGAGAAGCCATTACTCGGTGTGGTGGGATTCAAGATGCCCTTCATGTTGAGGTATGATGATGGGTTGTACTCGACGCCGTTTGACCATCTAAATTCCATCAGCGACCATCATTTAAATCAACAAGGATGGAACAACCCACATCCGGATGGTATGATCATCACTCGCGCTCGCAAACATGAGCGGAATTGCCGGGTTCCACGAGATCGAGTTGACCGACGCTGTATGTCCCGGCAGCTTCACCACCAATTGACCAGACAGTTTGTGCCAGACGTAGATATTCGCGTCTATGATTTTGTTAGCCATTTACCCCGGGCTGAGGTTATGGTTATCAGGGGCATACCTTCACTGCCCGAGACGACAAAGTGCTCATGGGGGCCGCCGAACGTTGCGCGGACCACAAAGTTCTGACAAGCGTAGCCAACATATCTCTCCTTCACGTCGCCAGTCTCAAGCTCTATTAGTGCGACGGTGGGTTTCTTCATCCCCCCCAGCGAATCGTTTGAGCTGTCCGGTGGATGCGAGAGTGTGACGATGGCGTGTCGTGAGTCCTGACTTGTTTGAACGGCGCGTCCGAGGCCCTCGAGTGGGTAGCTCTTTTTGTTGTTCCAGTCTGCAAAGTCGTAAACATAGAGGTTTCCGCTGTCGTCAACTGCAACAATGTATCCTCCGTCGTCGGTAATCTTGATGTCGTAGAAACGTTCTGAGTGGGCTTTCTTGACCATCTGGCCGGATGAGTCCCAGAGGATCATCCATGGGTCCATGCTACTTGTGATAAAGCATTTGCCGTTTGGATGCCATGAGGCCGCGGTGACGGGTTCCTCGAACTGGGCGAGTGTTTCTAAACATTCGCCCGTCTGGATCTTGTTAGCTGAGCTCACGAATTACAACAAGGCGACATACTTCTGTATTCCAGACCTTGGCCTTCCGATCCTTATAACCGGCCGACACAATCCTGGAGTCATCCGGCGACCAGTCGAGGTTTGTCACCGTCCCGCCACTATCTCTCATTATGTGTATTGGCTCCCACGTCTGCCCAAAGTCAGCATTTGGCCGGCTGTACTCGCGCATGTCCATACCTCAACATCCCAAATTATTATCAATGCATCCTTTCCTGATGACGCTATCCTCCTGCCATCGTGCGAAAACTTTACGCAATAAACCTCGTCCGCGTGTTGCCGAAGAACCTGTGAAGTTACCGACGGAAACTCATCCGAGTCGCACATATGGTCCGTGTACAGCGACGGCGGGTTCATAGCATTGTGATACAAGCATTTCGACATTTGGGTCTGCTTGACTTGACTGAACAAGTCGGCAAGGCGGTGATTTGGAAGCATGACCGACGGTGAAATAAACTCTGCATAGGTCAGATAATGGGCTCTTGATGAACATTACGGAATAAACCCACTTGATAGTTCAGAAAGCAGCTCTTGTCTTGACGAGCCTTCTGCTCCATCCCACTTTGCTTCTCTTCGGAGATCCTCGGGCGACATGCACATCATCAGCCTGCAAGTGGTCAGCATCCACCGTCACTCGATGCACCTGAGGCTTCCTACGTCGACAAGAAATGCAATTCATGCATGTCGTGGCCCAGAGGAGTGAGCTCTGTCCGCAACACCTGTATTGCCTTTGAGGTATCTGTCATTTCCAGTAATTCCAAGAACTTTTGTCTCCGGATGTAGAACAGTAGAGCCTGTAACGAGCGATTAGCTCCACGAAGCTCCCGACGTCGAGGGGCAGCGGATCCCCACAGTGAAATCTGCGTCTTGATGAATCTCCATTTCATACAGCAGTCTTTCCGCCGTACCCCAATCTCCTCTCAGGATAGCTTCCCGGAAGTTCGCTACACACGGGCTTTCTAGTGTATACTCGCTCTCCTCCTCCAATGTTGACGCTGCGTGGGGATAGCCCAAGTCCACTAGAGCCTGTATCAATATCCGAGCCACCTCCTCCCGGTCATGGCCAAAGTAATCAGATCTCCGCGGTGCGGCTTTGGTCACGCCATTTCCTCCAACTCCCGCCGCCAGCTTCCCCAAGGTCCCGTTCCTTCCGGCGGAAGAGGCCCCATTGCCCTGCGAGTCAGTAGCAAACGAGGCCTTCAACGATGTGGTCCCATTAGTAGCAACGCCGTTGCTGACGTCTGCCGACTGCGAGGCCGAGACCACACCATTGCTTCCGTACCGCATTGTAGGGGTTGACGAAGGCTGGGATTGAGTGAAAGCTGGGATGGCGGGAGAATGCTCTCCTGCGGGATAAATCGAGGTCCGTCGACGCTTGTAACGGCTCTCGCGGGGCGGGGGCAGTGGTGTAGACGACGACGGCAACGACGGGGATGGAGCTGTTGTTGGTGCTGCTGCTGCTGAGGGTTGCTGAGGTTGGACGGTGATTGGGAGTGGGGTTGGTGGCGACTCGCTGTCGCTTTCGCTGGACGAGGAGAGCTCGGAGTGAGGTCGTCTGGTTGCCAGGACGAGGGTGGTGGGGAGTAACGGGGTGGTGGGGAGCTGGTGGTGATGTAGTTTGCTGCGCGGGTGCCGCGTGGAGAGCTCGCACGAATGGACTGGGGGCGTTGGTTGATAGAGACGGTGCTGGTGCCGCAGAGGAAACCGTCCGCTAAGCGGTAGTGAAGAGTGTAGAATGAGTTGGGTTGTGGGCGGTGTGATGGTGGGGGAGTGTGAGGGTCAGAGGTGAGAGAGGGAGTGGAGGGGAGACGAGCACGGAAGATGTAGGAAGAGCGGGAGGGTTGGTGCGGGCGACGTGACGAGGGAGCCGGAGCTGCTGCTGCTGCTGCTTTGCTATCAATCAATAAAGCAAGCAAGCAAGCAAGATCCACAAGCTCCGAGACGGCGTGCTGTGCTTGTTGCTGATGTTGCTGTTGTAATACGAAGGTAGCCACGCACAGCACTGCCAGAACTCAACCGACAGAGTGACTGGGCCGCTGACGTGATGGGTTCCTCGAGGACGGAGCTTCGTTCCTTCCGACACTTGTGATGCTGCCAGAGAAGTTGGAGGAGAGGCAGCGTGTGGAGGTGAAGCTGGTGGCGAGGATCCTGCCTGTACTGTATGGTACACAACAGAGTACCTAGGTAGCTATACCTATCTCAGTACCACGTCTGGAACTGCTGAGGCGGCGGATGCGGCAACGTTGAGACTCGGATACTGCACGGAGCTCTCCGGCTGCTTGCTGTGGGTGGTAGGGCTGTAACTGTTGTATCGTTGTGGAATCCTTCAGCTGTCTTCACCAGTCCTGCGAGTGTGTAGGAGTCGAGAGGGGTTGAACCAGTCCAACAACGCACGCTATCGACGTGTAAAAGCCTCCTGCACACTGCTGCTGGATGGGCGATGGCTTGTGGGAGGGGAGGGGAGCTTGTCTAGCGTTGCACCTGAGATGCTATCTCCACCACTTGAGCAGCATGTCATCAGGTCACAGGGCAATTGAATCAGCAGTGGGAGTGCATGTATTAGATAGACTGCATTGTAACTAGGCATTATAACATGAATCCATTGCACCTCTCCGTGAAACCATCGTCTTGCGAAGACGTGAAACAAGTATTGAAAGCATCAGTACCAAAAGAGCCAGATCCTCCCTGCATTCGTCTGCTTCTCACCCCACGTCACTACGCATAAGAGAGCACTCCCTCATCCTCCCACTTCCCCACGATGCCCAAGCTCAACTCCCTTCCGCCTGCCACAACAGGCCCAGTGACCCAAACCTCGCCCCTAGGCCCCTCTGCATCGTCGGCAGTATACTCTCCCCGGTCCTTGAGTTTGATCTCCAGCCCCGGAGACGGCGCCCCAAAGTGCGCGCACTCCCGTCCCGGGCCTTTCGGAAGACTCTTTTGCTTCTGCACACGGTAGTCATACACATTGCATTGAGTGACCGGGCCGGCAACCTTGTAATGCTTCAAGCCATACACAACCTTTGCTTGGAAGAAGACCCTCAGATCCGACAAGTCGAGCGAGTTGAGAGGTTGGGAGTCTGGGCTGCCCGCAGATTCAGCCACAAACACGAGCCTCAATTTCTTGCCGACTCTCGGGCGGATGTAGTCGTTGACACGGGTGATGAAGTTACCCTTGGGGATTCGGCCGTTGTTGGTGAGAGTGCGCGCCTGGAAGTAGTGGATCATGCCGTGCCAGAGCTCCATCATTGTTCCGCGTGTGCGGATGTGGAGTTCGAGGAGTGATTCCGGAGAGACGACGATGATGGTGGGATTAACATTACGGACAGCGGTTTCGATGTCGGCATGCTTGCCGGCGATGGAGCTGAGGGCAACGGTGGAGCCAGATGCAAGAGCCGCATAGGTGTGGATACGGGTGTGCAGGTCGGCGAGGGTATCGACGGGAACAAAGACGTCATTAGGGGTATATTTTTCTCTGGTCGGGAGTGATTTCATCTGAGAAGCAACACCCGCGACAATATTCTGTAGCAGTCAGCGCTGGACAATCTCACAAGAGCTTAAGTGCTTACCCGATGAGAAAACTCGATGAGCTCACGGCTTCCATCTTTCTGCTTTGGACCGTAAATCACAACTGCTGGGGCATTCAGCTCGATATCAACCTCGGGGTCCTTTGCAGCTCCATTCTTGATGATTTCATGGTACACCACGGATTTTTGATCGGAGCCCTCAGGAGAATCCCAATCCAAATGTTGAGAACCAGGCTCGACGACAAAGATAATTTCCTTGGGACGGATCGGGGTGATTTCTTCAAGCGGAACTTGGCCAGCAGCGGCAATAATGACATCTGGGCGGGTTTCCTTCAAAAGCCCCAGTACCCCCTCAGTCTGATGGGGTTCGAACGGAACAATGATGAGCTTGATGTTGTAGAATGCGCAAGCTGCAATTGTCAGCTCGGGCTTCTACGCCAGATGAAGAAGCTCTTACCGAACGAAACCACCAGATTCTCGACATCATTCGGCAGGTAGACGGCAACACTCTTTGCTCCAATATCCCGAAAATGGCTTCCAACGGCGTAAATGTGTTTGGTGAGATCAGCTGAGAGGCTACGGTTAGCATAGCTCTCCCAAGCTCCCCTTTGCCGAAACTCACCGATCGAAAAATCAACCACTTCCTTTCCTTTCACACTCTGCATCTTTCCCTTCCCATGCTCGATGGCCAGCTTCCAAATGTCTCGAATATCGCCAGTTCTCGATGCATACTTTTGAGCAGCCGGGAGTCCAAGGCCCGACACCAACGGGTATCCGAACGGCGTATCGGTAGAACGGTAGACAGCAGATTCTTTCGGGTTTCTCACGCTAAATTTTTGGATGTATCAGCTTCATGTCTTTCTTCTCCAGTTTAAACCAGGGGCCATACGGAGAAATAGCGCTCTGGCGGTGCAGCACGAATGGGTGCACATCAGGATCCCTCGAGAGGACAGCTGGGATAACAAGCACGGCAATCAACAGAGCAATAAGCGTATACGACAGGGCGTCGAGAGTCAGCTCGATTTCCGCCATGATCTCGAACTTTGTGGTCGACGTTGTTGAAGGTAGGTTGATAGCAGTCGTTCCCACCCCACCAAGGTCTGGGGGTGTTTCGAGGTGGTTGCATCATGGGTGCTGGGTGCTTGGAGCCGCATCATGCTTCCTGTTGGGCTGAAGGGTCGCGAGATGCTTTCTCTCACCACCAGCCGCCTCAACACCGACACCAACATCGACAACCACCATCGGAGCACCTGCTCCTTATCCACCACCACCGTTGTCGTCCACGAACGCATCCATCAATTATGAGCGCCCCGTCAACCCCCGTAAAGCGGAATCTCTCGGCTCCCTCCACCCCCACTGGCTCCTGGAGGCATCCGGCTGTCCAGCAAATCGCGCGGCGGCGAGCAGCGCGCTCCTTCACCAGCGCATCCGTTTTTCGGCTCGTCGTCAACTCTGCTCTGCTCTTTTCCTCTTTCCTTGTCGTCGATACTGTTTCCACGCGGTACGTCTCCCTCAATCCCCCCGAGAGAAACACCGACTGACCCACCAATCCTAGAATACATTTCCCCACCCCCCACACCACCCCAGCCAGCCTTTTCCTCCAACTCCTCACCCTCGCCCTCTGGTCCGCGCGCCTCCTCTTCCTCTACAACATCTTCCACTCCCTCCGGCCCCTCTTTTCGCAACCGGACGATTTCTCCGACCTCGCCCTGACCCCAGACCAACGTAAACTCCTCGGTCTCAACCCCGACACACCCTTAAGCCCCAACGTCAAAGTCACCGACTTCATCACTCCCCCTCGCTACCAAAAGAGTACTCCCCCCAGCCGCTCCAACTCCCCACGTGTCAGCATCACCTCCCCCGGCGCGTCCACCTCCTCCTTTACCCACTCCACCATCTCCAACCCCAGCAGCTCCTCCCCCACCAACAACAACAACACCAACAACCAGGCCTTTACTTCTTCGCTCCTCACCTCTCCCCGCTCCTCCCTCCTCAGCCCGTCATCAAACCCCTGGGAAACGCCTCGCCTGCGTCCCAGCACCAGTTCCTTCACCGCAGCTTCAGGGAGCGGCAACCTTTTCCGGCCACTCGGCAGAATCCCGAATTTGGCGCCGGTGACACCCGGGTCGAGTATTGCGGCGAAATTGACGGATGGCGGGGAGGGGCTGTTTGTGGGTGCGAATTTGAATCGCTGGGCGTATGAGAAGAGTGTGTTGCAGCGCAGGAGTGATGGGATTAGGAGCCCGAGTAAGGGATATGGGTTGTTTAGCCCACGGTAGGGGGAGAGGGAGAGGGATCGCGGTGTTGTGTATGGAAATTGTGGATGCAGATTGTCGTGGGCGGTGAATGAAGAGTAAATGAAGGGCGAAGTGGATCAGCCCAGCAGCATCTCAGCGAAAGAGGTTTTAGTGGTCACTAGAGTTGTGTGATGGCGTTCTGGTTTTTATTGTTCTTATTTCTTGTTGTTCTGTTTCTCTGTTGCATGATTCCGGATTTTTTCTTGTATTTGTATCTAGTCTATCCATCAACCAACCCATCACTGCATATGAGCTCATGAGGGAAAAGAAGATTTCATTACATCCCTACATCATATTGATCCGTGTGACCACCACATATTCACCATTCAGCATCCAGTATCCATCATTCCTCCAAAGCAGTAGAGTACAGTATCTATGACATCCTTCTCCTTCTTCCTCTCCCTCCCTTTACCCCACAGAGCTGACACACCAAGAAAGAAACACCCTAAACAAACACCAGCAGCAAGTACGCATATCAAATTTACCGGGTTTCATCACATCACATCACATCACGTCCACACAGACATCTTCTATTTAGTCCGTAAATGGAATGAAACAAAAACCAAGAACCGGGAACCGGGAACTGAGGTGGTAAGCCACGGGATTCGAACCAGGCGAACAAAACAACAAAACGGAAGTGATACATAGGTCTACAAGACGATAGGATGGAAGAGGAAGATCATGGAGAGAGAGATGGAGAGATGGAGAGATGTCGTAAAGTTGAAGACCAGCTGAAGTTCAAGTTCAAGATCAATCAAAAAAAGAATCATGTTTCCACGATGTTGGATGCTCGATGCTGGGAGAATGAATGAACGCTGAGGTGAGGTGAAGAACGACTCTAAACCATGAAAATGGGAGGAAGGATGAGGTGCAATAGCTGCCTCTGTCACGAGATATTCAGGAAGACAGGAGTGTGGGAAGATGGGATGATGGGATGATGTGGGAGGGGAAAATGGAGAACTGGGTGAGAAGAGAAACGGGTAAAACGAACCATATCTTATGATGCGCACCGATAGTAGCCATTCACTGTTTTCAAGAAAAAAAAACTCACAAAAACTCTCAGAAAACTCCAAATGCCACACGAAAAACCCATCACTCCCGACACGACACATGATCCTAATTTCAGTTTCCATGATGGACGGGGCAACAAATAACAACAACACCAATCACCAATGACAGCACCAATGAGAACACCAATCACCAACGACAACACACAACACCACTAACTGCAATGAACGAACCAACGAATCAACGACTCACCACCCCGCACAACAACGATAACGATACTAACAACTACTATACATCATGCTCCAATGAGGCCAAAGCCTTTTTCTCATTAGCTCGACACTCAAGGGCCGCCACCATTCTTCTTCTTCCCGTTCCTATTCTGCGATGCTTTAAACCTCCCTTCTTCCTCTTCTTTCCCCCCCTCTTTTCCCTCTTCAACTTGTTCTCCCCGCCCCTCTCTTGCTGTTGTTGCCGTTGCTGTAGTTGCTGCTGTTCATGCTGTTGCTGTTGCTTCACCATCTGCGTCTGCATCTCATCATCGTCATCGTCTACTACTACTACTAAAACTACTACTACTGCTACATCACCTTCCAAAGCCGTGGATACGCTATTCAATTCCTTTTGCGGCGCTAATGGGAAGGGTGTGGTGGCGCCCAGTTGGGGGTCGCTCTACGACTGGCCAGCGGTGATGGCGGCGGTTGAGGGGGTTGCGGAGGTTGCGGTATTGTTAGAGTTGTTGTGGTTATGTTGGTTCTGTTGTTTGCTGGCCACCGCTTCCAGGGAGGAGGAGTGTGATTTCCAGTCGATGCGGGTGTTGTTGGGAAGGCCGAGTTTGCGCTTCATCACCTCTCTGTGGAGACATGTTAGAATGGTGACGAATGTGGAGAGGGGAAAAAGCCTACTTGATTTTCAAACAGGTTGGGCCGTCGACCCTGGTCCACACACTCAGCACATCCTCATTTCCGCGTACGCTCAGGACAGCGCCACAGAGGTCGTCACCGGCGTCGCCAAACTGGCAGCCCACGATTGCCAACAACAGATCCTCCCAGTACCTGTTGGCGACGCCCTTCTTCAATCTGATGTTCCACTTTCCTCCGTTCTTATTTTCGGCGTCCTCCCACACCGGCCGAATACCTTTCTTGAAGAGATGGTAGTCGCTCACGTGGGGTAGGGCGTTGGGGCGTCGCAGATGGGTATAAACCGCCCAGAACTCTTCCACTGTGCTGAAATGCGCCACGCGATGCGTCGACTTTTCGTAGTCCTGGAACTTGTTGCCCGGTGACCGGTACCAGACAACCCAGGTATTCTTGAGAGGATGCACCTCCGGAACCGTTGGCGGTATGGATTTCTTGGTCCCTGCCACCACCTCCGAGGCTGTTAGACCGCTCTTACCTATGGTACTGGGAGCGGACGAGCCTATGGGGCCCGCACTGTCGCTGGCTCCGTTGAGTCCGGGAGTCTTTGGGGTGCGTAGTCCAAAACTCCCAAACGCCCCGCCACCCCCAAGGTGGAAGGCCGAAGACGCCGATTTGGTGCCTGCGGTCGTTGGTGAGGGGAGGGGGTTATTGGACGTGTTGAGCGAATGGAGGTCGAAGGGGTTTTTGTTCCGGTGCGAAGAAGGAAGGCGGGCGGATGATGGACCAAAGAGTTTGGCTGATGGTGCCTCCCCTGGAGTTGTGCTGGTAGCAGTGGCCCCACTGGAGGAACTCGACATGGACAACGAAAGTTTAGCGGAGCTAACAACCCTACGTCAGCATCGTTCGACAAGTCAAAAATGCGGACAAGCAAAGGGGAGGGTTACTTTGAGCGGCGAGTCCATATCGGGTTGGCGGAGTCCATTGGCAACTGCTAAAGATTGAAGGGTCAAATGAGCAGAGTTGGGGGGCGGAGAAGCACCGGGGACGAGACGCGTGGTGGGATGGGTAGGAGGGTTGAAAGTTCTATGCCGGAGCCGAGCGAGTGACGAAAGCGGGGGCGAGTGGAAAGGAAAGAGAAGTAGGCGCAGAGGGAGAGATCAAGAGGTGGTAAGAGTGTAGTTTACAGACAGCAGTGAGGCGAAGGTAGAGGGAGACGATCGAAGGAGGGATGGTGGTGAGGGTGGCAGAGGGGGAGGAGGTGGACGGGCGGAACACCAGGTCGCGGAGGGAGAAGACGTGGACACGAGAGCGGTAGGTATTTGATGGCGGAGAGACGAGCAGTAACCGGGGGGAGGGGCAGCAGAGACTAGCAGTCAGAGATGAGGGGCGGAAGATATTGAGAAGAACTGGGGAGTGTGGGCGTTGAACGGTGTCGTCGTCGACGGAGGGGACGGTGAGTGAGTGGGATGGTGGGGGTGAGTGGGATGGGCGATGTTGGTGGGAGGAAGGCGACGGGCTTGTCGGAGAACGAAGTTTGGAAAACAGCCATCATGGGCTGTCACGCGATGCCCCGACCAACCAACCTGGTCTGGTTGTGGTGTGGCTTGGCGCCCGCAGAGCCGCATAATTTTTTCTTACCTCGCTCGCTGAAGAGCCTGACTTCCTTTCTTCTCTTTATCCACGACCACCAACTCAAATCATCGCCCGCAGAAGACATCTCAGCATGTCACCTCTCTACTCTCTTGCGATTCCTATGAACGTGGTCCAGACCGACCAGCCGCTCAGGCCGGACTCTCCTTAAAAACCGTCGCGACGAGAGCGTCGTCTGGGCTCGCCTGGGCTGATACTCCATGACATTGTGACGACCTGAAGAGACGAGACATCTCCATGTTCTGTACTCCATTGTGACCGCCAGCACCCACTGCTGTAGGCTTTGGATGATCTTGGTGTGCCCAATTGAAACCCTCCACCAAGGTCAGTCCGTGATGCCATCTTCCTCGACGACGGTGCTCTGCGGCTTCTCTGGGATGATACCTAAAGAGCTGGTAATCCGAGTTGACCGGATGCCCTCCCTGCCCCATGGCAGCGTGTCTGGGACATCTCTGGTCGGGCATGACACGCTTAAGGCACAGGCTGAAGAGAAGCGGGAGCGATGGAGTTGTGAATGTTTCTACTGGGCCAGTGCTGACGTCCTTGACATGTCCAGAAGAGTGGCACTCCCTTGGAACCTTCCTGTTTTGCGGGCTGCGGGGAAGTGGTAAGCGCAGGCAGTTACCAGGGATACTGCGTCCGGAGAATATATAGAGGCGCCATGACCATTGAATAGAGAAAAGTATAGCTTCTCTACACTTTCATTCATTTATTCCATCCCCTTCCTCTTTGCTCTCTCGCCGCCGTGACATCAACATGCGTTTGTGGTTCTGGACGGAAGATGCCGTCTCACGCTGTCTCTCTCTTCAGCCAATCCAATCGTCCTCTCCTCTCCCACCCTCCCCACCCTCCCCACCCTCCCATGAACACCTGCTCTCTTCTGCAGCCTCACCACCTCTTCTCCGAGCCGCCTTTCGCATTCCCTCCCCAAGTACCCTGAAACCGCTTCTCGCCGCCGCTATCCGCTCAGCCTGAACAAAACTCTCCGCCGCATCCAACCACTGCCCCACAATCCTGGCCCGCATCTCCGTCATCACCCACGAACCTCACAACGACACCGACCGAGCTCAGAACCACGCCGCAATGCACAAGATCACCGACAAAGTTCGGGCACTCTCTCCCGGAGACTCCTTTCACAGCTTGGAGTTCTTTCCCCCAAAGACGGATGCTGTGAGCTTGCTGTTGTGTGGTCAATGGCGATAGTCTGACTCGAGCTAGGGCTTCCACAATCTCCTCGCCCGTCTCGAACGCATGTCCCAGGCCCTCCGGCCACTCTTTGTCACCGTTACATGGGGCGCCGGAGGATCAACGGCCTCGAAATCCCTCCACCTCGCCGAACTGTGTCAGAAAGAACTCGAACTCACAACATGCCTACATTTAACCTGCACCAACATGTCGAGAGCAGTTCTGGATGAAGCATTGGAGGGCGCAAAAGCCACGGGAATCCGCAATATTCTTGCACTCCGGGGCGATCCTCCACGAAGCGACGAGTACATGCCCAGCGGGGAGCGCTCCAACGGCGAGGAAAAGGAATTCGAGTATGCCGTTGATCTCGTTCGCTACATCCGCGAAAAGTACGGCGACTACTTTTGTATTGGGGTTGCAGCATACCCAGAAGGACACGCCGAGGGGACAGCGCCAGAGTTCCAGGACCCAAAACGCGATCTCCCCTATTTGATAGAGAAGGTCAAGGCCGGAGCAGATTTCATCATGACACAGCTCTTCTACGACGCCCAGAAATACACTGCCTTTGAGGAAATGCTGCGTCACGACCCATCTGGTGTTTTCAAAGACATCATCATCATCCCCGGACTCATGCCAATCCAGAGCTACCAAATTCTCCGGCGAACAACCAAGCTCTCCCACGCCTCTCTCCCGCCGTCCGTCGAGCAGCGTCTCATGGACGTTAAAAACGACGACGACAAAGTCAAGACTCTCGGTGTCGACATCCTGTGCGAAATCATCCATCAAATCCGGCGCTCCCTCACCTCATCACCACACGCCCGCGGCTTCCACTTCTATACCCTCAACCTCGAAAAAGCCGTTTCCTTTGTCATCGAGAAATCCAAACTCCTCCGCCCCATCACCTTTACCGCTGACAATGAATCCGCCATCTCCGATGAAATCGACGACCCTCTCCTCCTCCCGGCCAACCAACCAGCTAATCGTCGCCGTCTCTCCTCCATCGTCCGCGACCCCCGGGACCGCGTCATCGTCGATGGCCCAACGCCCATCTTCCACCCCCACCTCGAGCCCGCGCACCAAGCCGGCTACCTCCAACTCCAAGACCCGCAATCCCAACCCCCGCACATCAACCTCGCCATCTCCGAAGGCGAGGGCGCAATGGGCCGCGAAGCAACCTGGGACGATTTCCCGAACGGCCGCTTCGGCGACGCTCGCTCCCCGGCCTTCGGTGAAATCGACGGTTACGGCCCCAGCCTTCATCTCTCCCGCACGGAAGCTGTAAAACTGTGGGGATACCCCGTCACACCTGAGGATATCGCTGAGATCTTTGTGCGCCATATTCAAGGCGAGATTCCGGCCATCCCGTGGAGTGAGGAGGATCTGAGGGATGAGTCGAATGTGATTCAGGAGGAGCTGGTGAGGTTGAATAGAAAGGGTTGTTGGACCGTTGCGTCGCAGCCGGCCGTGAATGGCGTTAGGTCCGATGATGAGACGTTTGGATGGGGTCCCAAAGGGGGGTTCGTCTTCCAGAAGGCGTTTGTGGAGTTTTTTGTTGCCCCGGAAATGTGGGAGAGGTTGGAGAAGAGGTTGAGGAAGTTGGGGGAGAGGGTTTCGTTTTATGCGGCCAGGGCGGGGGAGAAGGGGGAGTATAGGAGTAACATGCCCAGTCAGAGTGATGCGTTGAATGCGGTTACGTGGGGATGCTTTAGGGGGAGAGAGTAAGTTGCATTTTGACCCCTTCTTCTCATTATCTTCTTCTTGGTTGGAGGTTAAGGATTGGTGATGATCGGTGATTGACGTCTTTTACAGGATCACCACCCCCACCATAATCGAGGAAACAAACTTCCGCGCGTGGAAAGACGAGGCTTTTACGATTTGGAATGAGTGGAGCTCTGTTTACCCCAAGAGGTCGAAGACGAGGGAGTTGTTGAGGAATGTGGCAGAGACGTATTGGTTGGTGAATGTTGTGCATCATGAGTATATGGAGCCCGATGCGTTGTGGAGCGTGTTGAAAGAGACATGGTAGGGGGATGGGATCTTGATGATGTTTTGGTATGTGTTGGCATGTTTTGCATTTAGGAACAAGAGATATGGAAGCTATGTTATAGGATAGTGTCGAAACCAGTCACACTTCATCACCACCACTTTTCGAGTGACTGCATACCATACTACTACTAATAATAATACTATCAGTGTACAACACATTGTTACACCAATATGGAAATAGTCTTCCGCGACGTGCCGTATGCTATTCTCATCACCCCCCGTCACCCTCGTCACAACCACGCAGGCTCTTTCGCTATCATCTTGCTGCAGCTTTGTTGTTTTTGCTTCTTATTCTTTTTATTCTTTTTATTCTCCTCAGCCTCAGACCAGCAGGATATTTACTGGTCACCGGGCACTGGTGTTATTTTAACACCGGTGCGCCGCCTCTCTGATGGATATCACCCGGAATCTCACGGAAGCATGATTGTTAGTGTATAAATAAACCGAACAAACGTAGGCGAAACCAATGATTATATCTATGGATGGGATGGGATGGGATGGGATAGGAGAGATGAGGTCATGTGTGGGCGTTCGAGATTCTCGAATGTTGACGCGGAGGGTGATGGGAAGCTTGGAGGGTTGGAGGGTTGAGGGGCTGGGAGCTGCAACTAGGCTGGCCGTGGAAGTGACGGTGGTGGTAAAGGTGATGGTGATGGTGATGAAGGGGGGTATATAATCTTCCAGCTCCATCCCCTCCTCAGGGAAATAGGAAGCATCTCACTTGGTGCTGACTTGACGTTGATTACCAGCTAAGCAGAAGCGATAGTTACTCGGAATCATAGGCTCACAGACTCAACATGCGCCCCTTTCACTACTTCCTCCGTCTCTTCCCTCTTTGGGTTGTTATAAGTATCGCGCTTCTCTCGTCAGCATTTGTTGCTGCTTTGGGGGATGAGCACGCCGTATCCTCGATTACCTCGATCTCCGACTCCGATTCCGGCTTCGACTCTGAGCCCAAGTTGGACACCAGCACCAGAAGCCCTAACCTCCACCGCAACACCAGGAACAAATCGCGGAGGAAATGCAACGCCCACAGCACCATAATCTCTTCAAACTCCGTCGTATCCACTAGTTCGAGCCAGTCGAGCGGGTTGACGATTATCGCGCCGCCTTCATCGTTTGAATTCAGCTCGTATGGTGATAGTATTACTTCAACTTCGACTTCTCCGTCTACTTCTATCTCCACGACTACGACGACTAGGACAGCGAAATGCCCCAACCCAATCATCACGACGATCAGGCCGATGAAGTATGTTACGCACACGGTGACGGTGACACACCTCGAAACGCGGTTCCTCAGTGTGCATGTGTGTGCTTCTTCAAGTCGGGTCTCCTCCTCCACCACCACCACCACCACCACCTCTTCGTCTTGCAATGATGATGGAACACGCTCTCAGACACGATCAACGACAAAGCCGATATCATCACTGGTAGTGGCGACTTCAAAGTGTGCAACGCCGACGTATTGTCAAACCGCGATGAAAGACTGCGGGTCTACGACGGTTATGAACACTGTTTGTTTGTAGGTCATCCACCGTACTATAGTCGATGGTGGGGAGGGGAAGTTGCTGATGATTATATATGACTTTGGTGATGATACTGATGATGATAATGGCTTTGGGGGAATAGATCTAATCCATGTTGTACGCAAACTCGAACTCGAACCAACATGCTATCGACCAAGAGTGCGTCGTGTACGCCCCCGGTAGTACCGATGATGACGCCGGAATGTCCGGAGCCTTCTTCTATATCTACTTCTTCCTCCTACATTGGATCCTCTTCAACACGATCTGCCTCGGCATTTGCCTCTGATTCTAGGATTTCTACCACTTCCTGTTCTTCCTCCGCCTCCGCCTCCACTGCATCATCGATTATCACAACCTCAACCTCAACCTCAACGACCACAACGGCAAGCTCGCCATCTTCAACAGCTACGTGCACTCACACCGTATGCTACGACTATGTGAATGAGTGTGGGCAGATGTATGGTGGTTGTGTTCTCGCACCGCATTGTGGCGGACCGGTGAAGCCGACTTTTAGCAGACCAGCGTGTTCCACGACAATGACGAGGATGGGGGCCATGACGAGGATGGGGTGATGGGAGAGATGTCGAGGGTGGAGGAGAGGAGAGGATTGAAGCTGGGGGTGGGGAGAGTGGGAGAGAGGGTGGATTCGAATAGGATGATGAAAGGACAACAAGAATGGACCAATGGCGGGGTGGATAATGATAATGGTAATGGTAATGCTAGGTGAATGGAAGCGAAGAGTGTGTCCTCCACTCGTGCAAGAAGAAGTTCAGGTCCGTCGCAAGCAGTCGGTGAGGGTCTTGAATAATCACTCCATACCGCAGAACTCCATACTCGCACTCATGTTTGAAATTTGAAGTTTAACCCTTCTTCCACATCCCACTCCCCCATCACCATCATAAACCTTACTTCCCTCCCTAACTTCACCCTCAACGCCATCACCACTTTCCCCATACATATCCCCTACAGGCCCCACCCCGTCCTCAATCACACTCTCATCCTCCATCACCGATCACCGATCATCGCTCACCGTCCCCTTCTTCTCGATCACAGTTCAACCCACATCCGGAACCCCCAGCCGGACCTCAGCTTAGGCTAGACCACACTTACACAGTGGCCGGACGGATACCGACATACGGGCCAACGTTGACATTAGGTGGATCAGGCGTTGGACATGGGATGGGGGTTCCCGTTTCAGCGGGAGAAAGTTCCACGGCGGGGTGGTACCGATAGTGGGGGTTATGGATAGGGATATAGTAGGTCGCGGGATCGGGGGTGGGTTATTCGGCGTGACTTGAAGTTGAAGGAGTCAGTGAGGAACGTTGCATGGTAATGGTGGGAGTTAACTTAGAGTTGAAGTTGGTGGATGGACAGGACGGGATGGTGAAGCCCGTTGAAGCCTAAAACACATCACGGAGGAGAATGGGGTGGATTAGGAGCCTGAGGAGGAATCTTCAACCGACAAGATGAGAGAGCCCGAGAGCCTGAGATCCTGAAGGTTGGTTGAAATTCCACCCCCAACGGTATTGTGAACATGGAGCTCGCCGATTGAAGTTCACTTTGAGACGTCGCCTGGTCTGTGATACCCGCTTTCAGTGATATCATGAAACATGGAACAGTGCAACCAGTACCGGTACCAATACCCCAGCACCAGAACCGCCCTGTTCAGTTATGCTCTGGATGGATCTACAGTTTATGGCGGATGTGGGGGCTTCGAGTAACGTTACCATTATTCCACACATCCTCCCGCCAACACAACTTCAAGTTAACCCCCTGTGGCAAATCAATTCCAACCCAGCCCCCGTTAATTGTGATCTCACGAGATAGTGTGCCTTCGGGGATTGACTCACAGCTCGTCACACCACTCGGTGTTAAACCTCAGTGGTCTTGTTAGTTATGGAATTATGATATTCAGTATACTGGTACTACTCATGGCATGGAGCTCATGGAGCAACGATTGGATTGAGCGCCATGCCTGAATTTCGTACTCAAAGTACGCGGCGCCCTGGCCTGGTGAACCTTAAGGCCCGTGCCTGGGGATTAGATAAGTGACGTGGTTATAGTTGGAGTTATAGAGTTCAGGTTCAAGCTGCCTCGCAGTTGGGCTATCACCCGGTGCTACAGTACTCTATATACACTCAGGCGCTCCGATCCGGGATGATATCAATATCCCAGCCTGAGCGTGTTCAGCGGTAGCAATTTATCAGTGTATATAGCAAGATAGATTCCCAGTCCCGGGTAAAGTGAAGTGCGGCAGTGTATCATATATAAGTCAAGTATGTAAATACGTTGTGTGGTCGTCTAATCTACATACATTGAAAAACGGGGCCGCGGAGCAGAGTGTCCGCTTTAACTTCCGAGCTCACGCACTACAGTGGAAGTCTGTGCGCACCGGTATACACAGCGCTGATCCCAAGATCCAGCGAGCCGATAAACTTTGCGCCCACTGGCCACTGGTCAGTGCGTCTCTTCGCTTCGTCACGGTGGCGTGTGTTGGAGTTTAGATTCGAAAGGCCGTGTTGTGATAATCCGCTGGTTCGGATCCACTATGAAGCGGTTCATCATAGGATATCATAACGCGGTGAAGCTGATTGGATCGATAACATGGATGCACATGAATCCCACCCACCCCCGAGGTTATGGGCTGCCCCAGAATGCGGATTGCAGGATGGTGTTGGGGAGCGGGGTTGCGGTAGTTTGGTTGCTGACGTGCAGAAAGAGGAGTTGCGGATTTTTGAGGGGAGGGTTGGGAGGAAAGTTATTGTGAGACGGGGAGGCGGGAGATTGTGATATTGGTGGGATGGCATGGGGCGGCGGGTAGGTGCAGTGGCAATGGGGCTGTTGATGGCAATTGAGGCATGAGCTTTGCAATTGAGGCATGAGCTTTGCAATTGATTGTAGTCGATGCATGGGCATGATGATATGGTAGAGACCATAGAAACATGCCGAACCCTTATGGTGCAAGCCAGGTACGGCGGTATACACACTCGTACGTACAGGTGTCGTGCATCTCCATGTAACCGCGATGCTGTAACCGCGATGCGGGCGATCGGTATTGATTTGGGGATGGTCCACGACATGTGTCCTTTAGGCTTTGTGATGCCGAGCGTGTAACGGCCATTGCATTACGCAGGTAGGACGATGGTTCAGGGACGCTGGGGCCATGTTACAGACCTACAGCCTCGCACTGTGGCGTGTGTAAAATTCTGCAGGTTTTGAAGACTACGCGTACGAAAGTCGGCGTGTTATTCTTTCTGGACAGAGATGCAGCTGGGAGATGCACTGCTCCAACAGGAGACGAGTGCAGGCTGGGACTCCCAAGGAAGCAGGAGCCCTGGGGTGATGAGGGCGATGATCGAAGCTATGAGGGTGGTGGTGGTTGTTGTTGTGGTGGTGGTGGTGGTGGTGGTGGTGGTGGTGGTGGTGGTGGTTGTGTTGAGGCCGCGCCGACTGCCCGATGCATTACGTTGAAAAAAGCTCTTCATCGTCCCTCTCCAGCCAGCTTTGCCCCTCCGCGCATATATACGTTACGTTACCTTTGTATACACAGTATCGGTAGAGTACTCGCTCGAGGGGGTGGTGAGGCTGCACACAGCACATGCCCCCAGTAGGCGAGCGCTTTTGTCCCCCATCCCATCATCATCATTTGCCCCTCGCCAGAAGCCCCAGAAGCCGCGCAAACCCTGCCAGGCCAGTCTTCGGCGCGTGTGTTACCTACCTCACAAAGAGACCGTGGCCCATAATCTTGCTCCCCGCCATGGTGGTGCGTCGTGTGGTGTGGGAAAAAGTTACCGCCAAATTTCTTCCCCCCCACATAAAACCTCATCATCGCCCCTCACACCCAGCCCCTCTTCTCCCCTCTCCCATCTCCACACCCACCCCCTCCCCCCCCATATTCCTAGTCCGCCCGTTATTTCTACCGCCCATCGGTCCTCCCCTTCCATCGTCGTCGTCGTCGTCGTCGTCGTCGCGTTTCCCTTTCAGTCCCGCTGCTCCGAGCCCAGCTCCAGCACATCCCCGCTGTAATCGGCGATCCGTCAAGAAAAAAAACCCACTTCCACCGTCCTCTCCCGCCCCACTTAAATCCCACCCACACAACATCATCACTCCCCCGCACCCCCCCCCCCCCCCCCCCCCCCCCCCCCCCCCCCCCCCCCCGCAATCGCAAAGCTGTCGAAACCACGGTTGTCAGCTTTTCCCCAACACTCACGGTAGATCAGGTGCCGTTCATCTAGGCTATAAGCACTGGCGGACTTCCTGAACACCGTCCACCGGCCTTAGAAGCCACACCCAGTTTTTCCGAGCACAAACTCCATTTCTTTATGAGCCGGAGGGAGCTGCTTAGATTCTTCAGCCTCCGTAAGAAGTGAGTCCTCTCGCTGTTATGACATTGTTGGAGGTGAAGCAGCTTCGTGCCACGGGGCATTGTTGCTAACCCATCATGCTCCACCAGGCCCCGATAACACGACTCCCGTTACTTCAACTTGAACTCTATTTCCGGAATTTTCCATCCACTATTGTGCAACAATTGAGCCAGACCTCCTCGTCTGCCGGTCCGATACTTGCGCTGGGTATCGGTATCTTGACGACGGGGCGGATTAACCTTGCGGTTTATTAAGCACCTTTCCTCACCACTGCCTTCAGTATCCCACGCCGCTCGCATTCCTTTAAACACCAGTTTCTGCTGCTCGCCGGACATAAAAACCCGAACCCTCGCCTGAACCTGTCCAGGTCGTTATCACCGGCACACACATCACAATGGTCTCTCTCGAGCATCCAGAATTTGCTGACTCTCAGCCCCACCTCACCACTTACTCCATCAACCACGAGGCTACTGTGGACTTGGACTCCACAAATGCCTTTGAGGGTATGTGGCTATGATCAAGCTGAAATGAACCAGCTGACACAATATATAGGCCCAGAGAAACTCCTTGAAGTCTGGTTCACACCTTCCCCCGAGATCCTTCCTCCCACCGCCCAGCCCAATGGTTTGAAGTCTGTCTCCGAGGAGACTTGGAAGAGCATGCTTGATCTCGTCAAGTGCAAGGTCCTTTCTATCGTGCGTAACGAGCACGTAGATGCGTACCTGTTGAGCGAGAGCAGCATGTTTGTGTTCCCCCACAAACTCATCCTCAAGACCTGCGGTACCACCACATTGCTTGTTGGACTTCCACGGCTCCTTCAAATCGCCGCCGCTGAAGCCGGTTTTGGCGTCGGCGCCAAGGAAGGACATGCCCACCCGTACCGCGTGTTCTACTCGAGGAAGTCTTTCATGTTCCCCGACAAGCAGATGCACCCACACAAGAGCTGGGGCGATGAAGTCAACGTTTTGGAGGAATGGTTCCACAATGGCAGCGCATACATGATCGGGAAGGTTAATGGTGATCATTGGTACCTCTATGTCACCAACCCTCAGGCCGATGAATACACCCCTCCCGATACTCCTCAGAGCGAGCTTGCGGATTCCGCTGAGCAGGCTCGCCGTGAGACTGAGACTAAGGTCTTTACCTTTTCGGGCTCCGAACCGGCAATTTTTAGGAACATTGGCGGCGGACGTGACGGAGGCAGCGGGAACGGGATCTTTGACGAGACTCTTGAGGTTCTCATGACCGATCTCGACCCCATCAAGGCGAGACAGTTTTATCTGGAGAATGCCACTGCCATGGCAGCGAAGAAGTTCTTGAAGGATAACGAGGCCGATGGTAATGGATCAGACACCGAGTCTGTTGACAGCGGAGCTGCTGATCTTCCCCATGAGCTGAAGAGCGAAGGACATGCTCTTGGTGTTGTCGTCTCTGAGGTTTGCGGGTTGGATGCGGTGTACCCCAAGTCTAAGTACCCTGAGGCCCGTGTGGATTCATACATCTTCGAGCCTTGTGGCTACTCCGCCAACGGTGTCATCCCATCGCCAGACGACGCTGTCGATACTACGCACTACTTCACAGTTCATGTGACCCCGGAACCGCATTGTTCATACGCCTCCTTCGAGACCAACGTTCCAGGTCGTCAATCTGGACGTGAGACAGTGGAGATTCTTGAGCATGTTGTCGACATCTTCCGGCCGGGACGGTTCTCGGTGACGCTTTTCGAAGCGAAGCCGCCAGCGCTAGAAACTCGTCCAGGACGCGAAGAGTTCCATCAGGTCACGGCCCACAAGCGTGCTTCCAAGATGGACCGGATCAAGGGATATAGGCGTGTCGACAAGATTGTCCATGACCTTGATGGATATGATTTGGTCTTCCGGTGTTATGAGCGGGAGGATTTCCGGTCCAGCCCGAGGCCGGTGTCGAGGGACTTTTAAGGGATAGTTGAGGATTGAAGGTGGTTCGTTCATGTTTCGGGATAGGCGATTGTTGGTTTTGGTTTTCTTACGGGTTGTTTTGGCAGCTTGTGTTGATTTTGTTCGCTCAGCTTTTGTTTGGGTTTGTTTGAGATGTTGGGGGTAAGTTGCGGCAAAAAGGGTTGTTTGTTTTGAGTTTAATGATGAACCATTGTTTCTGGGATTGAGTGTGCAAAGTTATGTTTTGAAGTGTAGTACTGGAGTTGTCCATTCACAAACACGAGTAAACTTTCTAGTGCGATCAGCTTCATCTTCCATTGCTATAATGTATCTTGATTTTGTGGAAAGCATACAAACACATTGATGTGAACTCAAGCTACCCCACAAATCCTTCGATGAGCGGGAAATGAGAATCGAGTGATCCTCAATGATGGATGATAAATCAGATCACGGAGAATCACGTCCTCCTCCCTCCCTCCCTCCCCTCCTGCAACCTCCTCGTTTTGCTCCTCTTCACCAAACCCCTCATTTCTCGCTCACAAACACACCTCTCGTATGTTTTTGCTACATTTTCTATCCAGCTTCTGGATCACCGACAGTTTCCTCATCCCATTTTGCACGATGAACTGGAACTAGTTACTGTACACTGGCCCACTACTCGCTTCCTCCCAGATCCCGACCCGATTCTCAGGACCCCCCATCGACGTTTTGCAGTCCCGGCAAAGCAACCTTCATCAAGTGTCCCTTCCTCCTAACTACCCTAACTACGATGCTGGGAGGATGGGAAGCTGATGGTCAGTTTAGTCAGATGTCATGTTTACGTTTACGATTCACGACATCCGATGGTCCTGGTGACTCCGATGATACTCCACTACTCTACGTTCGTTGGATGGAAACCTCAGACCCCCACCGCCGGGGTTATGTGTTATGGTGCGAGTTCGCTGGCCGATACACTGGCATCCAAGATGAAATCTTCACCTACCGTTCACTGAAACTTCATGACGAGCGTGAAGCTGGTGGATTTCAACCAATGACTGGGGGCGAGGATGCAGGCGGATGGGTTCCTACTTTGAAAATCTATCAACGCCAGTCTACGATTGTAGTATTGATTCCCAATCGAAACTCGAGCTGCCATGATGGTATGTGAATATCGGTTGTGATTGAAGATCGGTTGACATGGATGTTCTAACAATTCCCTTGTGGCGTGGGCTCAATTTCTAGGGCGTGATCTAGAGCGTTGATGGGTATGGGCGCTCTACATGTTCGCTGTTTGGGCTTGAAAGGATTCATTCCGATGCCAGTTATCCATATCCGAGTCATGTTGTATGATGGAAGTGATGGCAAGCCAAGAATGTCAGAGGCGTGGTGGAAGGCAGCAGGATGCTCCTTTTGCGCGGCACTATATAAAAATTGACGGACTATGGGGAGAGTATTGTACTGTCAGCTGGCGCGTAAGGTAGACCATGCGGGGCTGAAGCGATTACTCGAGGAGTTTTTCGTTGGCCGTGATAGGAGGGTTTGCTGTGTCCGCAATATTTGTAGTTTTGGACTATGATAATTGTCGAACTGCGCTGTGACTTCGACTGGTATTTCCAGTGGAATCACTCACTGTCCGTGGGCACGAACTGGTATGCGTGTGTTGGAGCTCAATGCACCGCAAGTATGGAAAGCTGAAGTTTTTCGACTTTCTTCTGCCTTGAAAGCTTTTTGCAATAAGTGGCGGGAACCGACTACATTAATACCTCCCCAGTGTCCACCTCTGCAATCTCCAGAACTCGCCAATCTCTAGGCAAACGCTGAGAACCAACTTGTTAGGCTGGGAAAAAAGGCCCTCTAATCTCCAACCCTCTAATCTCCATATCCAGGGACTTTTTGGGTCAATCTCCAGGGTGCATGCAGCATAATTCTTACAGAAGTCAAGAAAATGGGGGGGAGTTTGGCATGCAATAGAGGGTTATGAGCGAGGAACTGCGGCTCAAAAGCCACCCCCAGGGCCAATTTTGGCGAAGGGTGTGGAGAGTTGGCCTTCCCAAATGTGTTTGATGACCCTGTCGCGAGTACTCATCGCCAGCCATCCTCCTGAACCCCTCTCTATTGGTCTGCGCACCTGTGTATGATGCCAAGCCCTCCCTTAATCTTCTCTTCATTACCTCTCTAATTTCCAAAGTTTTGTCGGGCACGGAGGGCTGGAGATTGGGGAGGTATTACTCCTCACTTTTACGCCGGCTTTTGCTGTTATGCTGTTACTATGATCGGCGGATCGATTCACCTTGCAATAGTGTGACCAGAGTTTCGATTCTGCCTACACCGAGAGGTTAACAGTCCCATTCACGGCCAGGGGTGCCTAGAGTGCTACCCACTATCCGGAATTAATTCTGTTTTCATTGTAGCGTAGACCCGCTTTGGTGCTCTTCATTTTACATGAGCTGAGCAGATCTTCAAGAATAAACACTGAAAATCATTTCAAGATGGTCTGAGCGCAATGGTTTATGCTACCACTTGCAGCCACAGTTGTATGGGATGCGGACGGTAAGCCATGACGAAGAGCACGTAGCCGGTAAGCAGCTGCTCATAGATCATGGTTGAGATTGGATGAAAACGCCAGAATAGGTGATTGTAATTAGAGGTTTGTTGCACCCGACGAGAACCGTGAACGCTTGTAGGATGTAAGCTGTAGGAGCTCATCTGGAGATAAGGAAATATGAATTGTGTCATGTTTCTTGCTATCACGACAGAGATGCCAGATGAGATTGTTCCTCAACATTGGCGAGCTCATCGCCAGGCAATAGATGGAGAGAAACAAAGTGGTATGGTACCTACATAGGTAGCTAGATCTGAAGACACCTGGACCCGCCTCTGCCCGTATAATATCCAGGTTCTATTGCTTTGTAATCTGGATCGTCGAACATCCAAATCAACAAGATCGTGTCGCCCTTGCGTGCAGTGATAGCCCGTGAAACATAATATGACTTTCACAGCATCATCGCACAACGTTAAATTCACCTCACAGCTCCCCAACACTACCACCACAATACTCTATCTGACTCTATCTCTGCGTCTACACACATGCAGACTGGTCTCACAAGCGTTACTCCTCATCACACCATCCCGCGTACAATCGGCCTCTTGTGTCCTTCCCAGAGAGGATCCACGGTTGCACACCTCACCACGTCGCAACTCCGAGAACACCATCTCGTATTCAACGTCACGGCACAGAAACACGAAAAGCTCCTGCTCGTCGAGGTTTAAAGCCCTTTTGTATTTGTAAGCTCAATGTTCCCACGGGTGACGGAGGTTAACGGTTTTTTTTTTTTGGCTTCTGCAGGACAGTAACAAGTCATCTCCGCCGCTGAGCTCCGACTGACGGGCGAGCCATGCAGCACACGCATTGTTGGCCCGATGAACCTCCCGTTGTGGTGCCTTGGAGCTTTCTGAGCTTTAAGGACAACACCAGTTATGTTTGGTACATTGCTGATGGGCAGAGCTGTGAGTCACCGCGACCGTGACTAGCCGGGGGGGGATGTTTATGCTCCCACCGGGGGAGGGGTTTATAAAAGAGAGAGAAAGAGAGGGTTTGGATTCTGAGACCCGGAGTTAGATATTCTACCAGATGTCGAGAGAACTACGGGAATAAGCGTCCAGCTAGAAAACCTTGTACATCAACATCATCCCCACTATATCTTCACCACCTCCACCACTTGCAACCACGCCGGGAGACTCGGACTCGGGAGACATCATCATCATCATCATCACCACTCACCACCGCATATCCGGACACCGCCACACGTCATGCCGCAAAAGTCAAAGATTGAGCAAGAGGTCGACGCCCAGTTGGCAGAGTTTGCGTCGAAGCTCTCCAACACGAGTTATGGCAAGGAGATGAGGAAGCATTTTGCGTTCGATCCAGAGTGGATCAACCTCAACCATGGTTCCATCCACCCCGCTGCCCGTTGGTGATGAATATGCTGGCTAATATTTATCCGCAGGCTCCTTCGGAGCGACGCCGAAATCCATCACGGCGCTTCAACACCACTTCATGAACATCTCGGAGCGCCGCCCCGACCACTGGATCCGCTACCTCTTCCCGGAGCTCCTCATCAAATCGCGCACGGCGTTATCCCACCTCCTCTCGACCCCGCGCTCCAACCTCGTCCTCGTCCCAAACGCAACCACAGGCGTCAACACCGTTCTCCGCTCCCTCACCTTCCAACCTGGGGACAAAATCGTCTACTTCAACTTTATCTACGGCGGGTGCCACCACACGGTGCAATACATCACTGAATCCACTCCGCTCGAATCCATCCGCATCAATATCACTCTTCCGGTCTCCGACGACGACCTCCTCGCCACCTTCACCCACACACTCACCACCACCCCGGGGGTCAAAATCGCAATCTTCGACACCATCACCTCCCAGCCTGCCGCCCGGCTCCCGTTCGAACGCCTCACCGCCGAATGCCGCCGCCTTGGGGTTCTGAGCCTTGTCGACGCCGCCCACGGCGTTGGCCAGATCCCGCTACACCTCTCGAACCTCGACCCGGACTTCTTCGTCTCTAATCTACATAAATGGCTGTTCGTCCCGCGCGGCTGTGCAGTTCTCTACGTCCCGCAACGAAACCAGAAACTCATCCGCTCGACACTCCCGACGAGCTGGGGATTCCAGCCGCTGGAAGGCGGCGTTGTATCCCCGCTCCCCAAACCCCAGAGTCTCGGGGAAGGAGAGTGTACCGGCTACGGCGTCTGCGGCGACGAGGAGTGGACAGACCAGTTCACCTTCAACGGAACCACCGAGGCATGCCACTACGCGCTTATCCCCGCTGCCCTCAAGTTCTGCACCGATGTGTGTGGCGGGGAGGAGAAGATCTATGCCTACCTGGAACGCCTCGCTGATAAGGCCGAGGTGATTTTTAAGAGCGTGTTAGGCACGGGGGAGAGTTTTGGGGCGCCGAGCGCAATGCGCAATATCAAGGCGCCGATTGATGTCGAGGCGGTGAAGAGACAGGGTGGTGAGGTGTGTGACATTGCGAAGTGGATGGAGTTGAAGCTGGTCGAGGAGGAGGATATGTTTATCACGGTGACGGAGTATGGTGGTGCGATGTGGGTTAGGGTGTCGGCGCAGGTGTATTTGGATGAGGATGATTTGAGGAGGGGCGCGGTGAAGGTGAGGGAATGGTGTGAGAGGGCAATGAAGGGCGAGTGGGTGGAACAGAAGAAGTCTGAGGGGAAGTTGTGAGGTATTTTGAGGTTAGGGAGTTTAGATGGGGAGTCTGGAGGCGAAAGGTGTTGATATATTTTGTGCTTGGGTCGTGGTGCGTTTTGGATTTTGGTTTTGGATTATGATTTGTATGTTGGTTTTTGGATTATGGTTTTGGATGATGATTTGGGATGACAGAATGTTGTGATGGAGTGACGACTGATGTTTTCAGGCAGCGGGATAATGGTTTCATGACAGACAGGTAGATCATGTTCTTCAGGGCCTGCTCCGGAAAGCAGATACCAATATTTCGTTTCTTGTTTGGGGTATGTTCGCGGGGGGTATAGTATTTTCATATCCAGTCATAATCTACCAGGGTATAATTCCACCAAGCTTCACCTCACCATCTACCCGTTCTCCCCTCCCCTCTCATCACCAACCTAAATCTTCGGAACACCACCCACAAACCCCCTCGCAACCGCCGCAATAAGCTGATGCGCAATCGCCGCTGGCGGCGGAATCCTCACCACCTCCTCCCCGTCACTCACCCACTGCCCCCCACCATCCTTCGCGCCTCCCTCCGCCTTCTCAATAATCCTGCGAATGTGACCTAAATCGAACCACCGCGCCTCCTCCAGCTCCGGATCATGCCCGAGATCAATCGTCTCCCCGTCTGGCAGCGCTTGTCCGATACAGCCGAGCATGAGGGATGCTGGATACGGCCACGGCTGCGTGGAATGGATGATCACGCGGCCGACACGGACGCCGGATTCTTCCCAGGTTTCGCGCCGGACAGCGTCTTCGACTGATTCGCAGGGTTCGCAGAAGCCGGCAAGGGTGGAGAAGAAACTGGGGTGGGTTAGTGGAGGGTGGAGATGGAAATGAATGGGAGGAGGGAGATTGGAAGGATAGGTACCCTTTGGGAAAACGCTTGTTGTGCCCGAGAAGGACTTTGTCGCCGGCGGAGTTGACGATGGCCATGATGACGGTCGGGTCGGTTCGCGGGAACTGGGGATTGCGGTTGTGTTAGATGATTGAGGGGAGAGAAGAGTAGGTATTTACGCTTACAGCAATGTTGTGGACCCCTTTGCGAACGGTGCATACTATCCGGTTTCCGGTGTCGCCGTCTTCGATGATTAAGGCTTTGTCGGTGCCTGGGCAAACACGTTTTGTTCCTGCGTGAAGGCTGATGGTGGAGCTGCCGCAACTGCTGCAAAACTGTTGCCAGTGAAAAACACCAATTAGTCTCTCCTTCGTCCTCTCCAATTTCACTCTTCAATCCCAGAGATACCCCATGTCCGTTCCAAAAACATACCCTGTTGTTCATATTCCAGTGCAGCACCTGTCTCCCAAACCCCACCATCGCCGCCTCCCTCGCCGGCAACCCCATATCCACCCTCTGCGGTCTCCAATTCGGGCCCTCCGTCTTCTCTCCCTCCTTCACACCTCCCAACGCCAACTCCTGCGCCTTCTCATTCCCGCTCACGTCGACCGCAAAATACGGCCGGCCCTTGTACACAGTGTCGCCACTCTTTCCGCCCTGTCCTTGGTACTCGAATCCGGACTCCAAATCCTTCTCGTCGACACCGAGGAAGACGAAGATCGGCGGGATAGGGTCGCGAGAGTCGTATGCGGAAGTGTAGGCGTCTTCCGACTCGAACGTGAAGGGGTTCGGGAGGAGGTGCGAGATGGTCGTGTATGGAAGGAAGTGCACGGAGTAGTGGGGGGTTGTGGTCGTGAGCGGGTGGAGGTTGTTGAAGAGGATGACACGGGAGGAAGCGAGGGCGGAGGAGAGGAAGGCGGGCGTGTCGCGGAGGAAGGAGAGACGGTTGAGGGGGAAGCCTGTGGTTGGTGGAGGCGCCCGAGTGTTACCCATGATGTTTCTTCCAAAGTTGTGGCTGCTGGTGTTTCGGACGAGGAGTTGGTGAGGTGAAGAGGGCAGATGTGTGCTCACCGGAAAAGTAGTTTACGACCTCCGGCCCGAACTTGGAGCTCAGCGGCTGGTCGGCGTACGTCTCGGCCATGGAAGTTCTGGTTGTGGAGAGGGGCTCGGTCCGGGGTTGTCGGAGGACTCGGGAAAGCTTGTGACAGATGGTTTGGGAGGAGGTTTAGGTGACGCAGAGCTGGGGGGATAAGAAGGAAGGGAGGAAAAGGTCGCTTCGCATAGTGACGGATCTGGAGGACGAGAAGTTAATGGAAGGCTGCATTTGTCAGGATTCGCGAGGCGGTGGTGGGGAAGGAGAGAGGAGCTAGTGAGTTGGACAGACTACCCCACTGGAGGGGCCCCGCAATAGCCTCAACGGGAATGTCATGATTGAGTGTATGTTTTAAATGACACGATCGATATGGTGTGCAATAGGTATTTCTCAATTCAGTCTCTATACTCTCCGATGTTTGTTTATCGAGATCCCAAGGTGCCAGGTTTGGATGCTGCGCATGCGCATTTTCGGGTTGCAGACCTCTCGAACCTGATCTTGATTGCCGACTCGGTCGTCTTGACGGAAATATATATTGGAATATAAAATGATGACGGACATCACTAGATCTAGCAGATCCATCGTTCTGACCAAAACCATCACGCTCTCGGCAATGCATGCGTCCAATATCACTCGATATGAAAATCCTTTGGGTGATGATCGTAATTCGTGAATTCGGTTTCTACTCCTATCAAGATGTCTGAGTTAGGCATAAGAGTTCCACTATGTACAAGCGAGTTACGATCCCGCCTAAATCCCCTTTGGCAATCCAAAATAGACAATGGTTCCGGTTGTATGGAGAAAATATGATATTGTACCTAGTGTCAAGGAACTAGTAGCCCCAGTGCCCATCGCTAAAGCCTTATGATCATTGATGGTCGCTTTAAAAATGATTGTAGGCGGTGAAGAACTTCACACGATGATGTGATGAAATGCAGAGAATATGAAGGGGTTATATGTTATGATTGGGCTTTCTGTCATTCAGGGGTAATAATTCTACTTGAAACTTGGAACTCTGATTAGACCATAATGTGCAGCCAGGCATCATTACCAGATGTCATGGGATACCATCATTTTCCAATACAACCGTTACTCTGATTCACGGTCCCTCATCCGAGTTGACTTGTTGTTTCTGTCATTGACCTCCCGCCTCTCCTTTATATCTTTCAAGCGCTGCTCAACGGCACAGATCTGCCACTCCGGCTTTCCACCCTCACTCCTCTCCTCCCCACATGGCCGCAAAGTCCATGTCTCATCGTCTCACTGAACATATCCAACCCTCATAATTATCATGATCCTTTTCCAAGTTTAACTCCACTCTCAGTGACTGAATACCCCACACTTATCCGCGAGGAGACAAGTGACAGATGATGCGAACGCTAGATCAACTCATCACGGTCCGCTCCAGCGCTTGCTCCTCTTGCAACGTCGTTCCCAGAAGTTGGGACCCGCCCAGGGGCAATGCGATGCTCCCAGGCCCGGTGGTGTGGGTGGTGTGAAAGTACCGAGACGAAAAATGAACGGGCTGGCGGATGGTTTTCGGTGAGATGACCAACTAGTTGGTGTCTGTGACCGGTAAAGTCTCTACACCGTGGGGTACAGTACACACAGTCCAGTCAGGTGGGAGAGGAATCGACCTGGAAGTGGTCACTCCTGGGACATGCAGGTGATCATGAAGTCGGTGTTATCGATAGAGAGATACGGATGGTGGTATGTTTATTGATAATATCGTCTGTTCTCTTACCACTGCAACATCTCTGATGACGGTATCACCAGGTATTCCATCATCATTGTCTGTTATTGCTCTTGTTTTGTGGATGATCTTCTCGGGATCCCCTTATTGAGGCTTCATCACCCACAGCCCCCACAACTGGCCCCCAATCACCCCCCCCCGGGCCAAAACCACACCGCTCAGTCGGCTCGCTTGACATCTACCGACAGTTGTACAGACAAAAGACGAGAGGTCCTCCATCCACCCGACACTCCGGGAGGCACGGGAGAATCAAGATTTATATGGGCGTGGCGGTGAGTCCGGTGCCGGCGCCATGTCCGAATTGCGGATGGTCGGTGGTTTGAAACACCATGTTCACCCCCACGGTTATTGGTGTTGGGGTTGGGACGGGCTCTCATGGGCACGGTCACAGAATGAGCATGAGAGCATGAGATGAGGATGTGAATAAGATTGTGAATGATTGGCTGATGAGCGGAAATGTTCATGGACATGGGAATGGCTGTGCTGTCACTGGACGAAACATATTCAAGTTTATCTTTTTTCACCCAAACGAAGCTGGAGTTTTGACTAACTAGTAGAAGAGTTGAATTCCCAGATGGATCTCGGCTGCGATGGTGTCTCGGGTGACCCGGGTGGAGAAAGCAATTGGCATGATGCTATTGCGATGTTTATGGTTGACGATGTTGCTTTCGATGAATGGGGAACAGCAACCACAACCCATCCCACGAATTACGCCTCATCAAGGCGTCTCATGCCGTTCAGTGGGTCCCAACCAAAGACAATGAAAACAGCCACCCACCTCATGCTAACCCAACAACGCCATCTTTCGTACACTCCATGCCCACGATCGCGATCAAAAAAAACAAAAACAAAAAAACAATCACGTATCTAATACCAAAGTGCTGGAATTAGGGCCGTAGGAGTTTCAACGCACACGATTCGACTTGCAGCAGCACAATGTAACCTCGCCCAGTATATAGTGGTGGCGGTGTGCGAGTGCTTGTGCTCCCCTTTTGGTTTCCGGCGCTAAAAAGCCATGATCCCACAAACCAACCAATTGACCAACCAATCCATAACCGTAGTTAGTCAGGCACCATCACAGACCGTCGCCGCCCCGGTGTATTGGTTCAAGGCGGCCACCATTTGCCGGAGCCTCGGAGAGCTGCCGATTTCTGGAAATGTGACTCGTCGGATCCGTTCACTCGCGATGGGAGGAGAAAAAATTCTTCACCCCTTGAAGCATTTTGAGTCTTTTTCTTTGGTGTTCGAACGAGCCTGGACTCGCGTGAAGAGTCATCGATGCGATGGAAAGGGGCCCTACGAGTGGCGTTGGAGGTTGGGTGTAAACATCACTTTCGTGATGGTTCCAGAAAAACTGTCGTCTATCCCCGGTAGTTTACTCAACCCCATATACGTGAAAACGAAAATACCAGAATTAAGTACCCCTTCGGTGCTTGATACCCATATTCTCAGAGCACGATTTTCTCGGCCGCAACACCAAACACCAACTCCCAAACACCACCAGCACTTACCGGCGCGAAAAAAGACCAGCAAAAAAAAATCCACCATCACCAAATTTCATTTCTCATTTCACCTTCCAACTTGAAAGGCGCGACGGTTGGAACGTGGGGGTTGATAGACAGACAAGCCAAAACCACAACCCACCAACGACGACGACGACGGACGACGGCCGCGACGGGACCCAGGAACCAGAAACATAACCCATGTTGGCGTGGGTGGTGCTACACGACCAAAAGCGGGTTGACCGCAAATCTGAAATATCACACACAAACGTCCCAGCAACCCAGGAACCAACTCTTCGGACATATGGGCGGCACAGAGGTTGACAAAGTGCCGTGTTGATGCGCTGATGGCAGATGAGGCGGTCAGAAGCCCGCGTGAGGTTCATTTTGGGGGCGTGGGAGGAAAGTGGGAGGATGAAGATCAGGGTGGGGAGGAACGATCGAGCAATAGTTTTTGTTTACACTGGAGATGCTGGTGTAGTATGATATTGCTGATAGAGTCCGCATGAATGCAGAAGATACACGAAGAGGAAAAATGTCAAATCGATGGGAGAATCGAACACAAGAGCGGAATCAAGGAGATGAGCGGGAGGTGGCATGGTTTCTGCGATTTCCAGCTAAACGAGCGCTTGGGAACTTTAGCGTACACCAGGAGAGTGGTTCGAACATGGGTCCCTGGAAAGACGGTTTGGAACAGAATTTGAGTGAAGGGGCCAGTGCTCCCAGCATCGCCTGTCAGTGTTGCCTGTCCCGAGTACTTAACGCCCACAAGACTCGCCGTTTTCTACGATTTTGGTTTCCCAACTCCCCAGTAAAAGCAACACACAGTAACAGCTCAAACCTGAAGCCTTTGTTACGGATCATTCTCGCCCACTCGTTCAGTATCACAACATCCATACACAACAACTAATCATGGCTTCCTACTCGCTCCCACCAGCTCCTTCTCGCAGGAGGACAACTACCCTCAGTATCCGCACTTCCGACAGCTTGAAGTCCAGCAGCAAATCCTTCTCCCCATTCTTTCCGCCTGCTCCCCCACCAAGCCCCAGCGCCTGTATCTCCATCGAGTCCCTTTCCATCGGTCTCCCAGTTCTCGATTTCGCCGACTGCGATCTTCTCAACGACACCCTCCCCGAGCGTTTCATCCCCGACATGACCAGGCCCAGCGAAGAAGGATGCTCCTCTCTTCCTTGCGCTCCTCCCCCAACGCCAGCAAGGAAGATGTCGTGCTTGAGGCAAAACACCTGGACCGCCGAGGAACTCGAACATCTCATGCTTGCCTGCGAGAGCGGCGTTGAATTGGTAAGTTCTTCATCCACCAAAACCACATCCACATCCACTAACAAATCCTCAGGAATGGGAAGAAGTCTCCGATCTCATCCCCGGCCGCTCCGCCAGCAGCTGTGCCCAGCGCTACGAAGAGCTCTGCTCCGCTCCATCCTCCCCCTTCTCCCTCACCTTCAACCTCAACCCCAATGAAATCCGGGTCGACACTGAAATCAACGTCACGATCTCCGATGCCTGCGACATGGATCTCGAGTACCCCGAGGAACCAGTTTCAGAAATCAATATCTCCGCCGGCGCAGCCGAGTCGGATCTTCTTTACACCCTCCTCAGCTCGCCACCACCCTTGTCTCGCGGACCATCTCCGGCATCTTCTCCAAGCTTGCTCGATATCGACGCCGACTACTACCGCATGATGGCCGAGCGCGACAGCGATTTCGAGGAGACTGACGGGTTTTTGGCGGTCGGGAAGAGGCGGCGCGCGGATACTGGTGAGAGCTCATCGATGTTGGGGTCGATGTCGTTTCCCCTGTTTTCGAGATCGCATGCGGTGAAGAGGTGTAAATTCAATCCGTTTGGATCGGAAAGTGAGATTGTGGATTATGTCGATCCTTGGGGTGTGCCGGTGCGATGTGTCGAGGATGTGTGGTAGTTCATTGCTTTGTTTTCTTATTTTCTTTCTTTTAAGTATTGATACCCTCTTGAGTTTTTCCTTGCATACATATCTGGGTGGCTATTTGCACAACTTTCCTTTCTGCTTTCTTTGCTTTGTCATTGGCTTTTGATACCTTGGATTTGGTTTCGGCGGGAGTAACATGGTCTCGGATAACTGGCTTTTGGGTTTTCTTTTTATTCTTCTTGTATATTCATTGGTTTCTTTGGTTATCGGGTTGGTAAAATTGTGTGGGGTGGTGCTTGGACTCGGCGTCCGTTTTTCCTATGTCTTTGGTTCGGTACTTACTACTGGTACTTCATCGTACATTGCTCCATTTCTTTTTGTAGCCTACAATAAACGAACAATACTCTACAATAATTACCTTGTGTCCGCTTTGATTCCAGTGATTTGACGCGAAAAGATGATGGAAATGTGTGTCATTATGTGGTTTGTCCAGTTGATGGATGATGAAGAGTGCTTTTGGCGACGTCTCGGTGCGCCCACCTCGCACCACCTTTTCCCCAGACCTCTCCTCTCCCTATCTTCTGCTCGTTTCAGGCGCGCTTTGTGTGGTCTTTTAATTGAATTGAATTTTGTGTTCCACTGCGCACGTGGTAAGTGTGGTAATTTGACAACAATGCCCCCCCATTGAGTAATATAATGCTCGCGGCTACCTGTTGGACTAATCCTAGTCCACCGGGCAATGGAAACTGTAATATTATCTTCCCTCCCAGCCGATAAGGTAAAATTTTACAAATGGTGGGGCATGCGGTAACTCGTCTAGCCATCTAGTGAACTCAACCTAATGCTGGCCCGTCTAGCTAATTCTACTAATTTGGGGGACCGGCTCGCTAATATTAGCACCCACTAGTCCTGCACAACTACAAAAAAGGCGATTCTGGGACTTCAGAGTTGCTTAGTTGAGTGCAAGGCTCCTCATACGAGTAAACTCGCCCTCAAATGAGTAAAATGAGCAGAATGAGCAATTCTCCGAGTCACTTTGAATTCGAGTTTTTTGATGAGGAGGTACAAGCCCTAACGCATAGAAGACAACGTATTCAAGCCCCCACTTTTTTTTTTTTAGCTTTTTCTTTCAAAGACTTTTTACTTCCACGGTCTACCACAACCTGCAGCAATCGAGAATTTATCATCATCGCCATCCACGTCCATCACAATGCTCAAACGACAACGTCTCTTCCCCGAAACGATCCACGGTCGAAAGAACCAAATGTACTGAGTATTGTTACCTACGCGATCTTGATTCTGTATCATGGACGTAAGCTGACTAGCTAGGTAGACTAGGCTGGCTTCTGTTAGACATTTCAACAACCCGAAGAACTCGGATGTAACCATCGTTTGCGGACCTCTCCGCTTGCCGGCGCACCTCATAATTCTCGCGTCCCATACCAGCTTATTCGCCGATACTCTTGAAAAGAGCGATAAGGAGAACAAGACTGCGAAGAAGGGTGGCCAAGAATCAGCTCCAGTGATCGAGTTCCAGGAATCCGAATTTACACCTGAAATGATTCGACGCGGAATTCAGTGGTGTTATACTGGTCGATACGATGGGGACACTGAACCTATGGAAGAAGATTTCGATTTCGAACCTGAGGGTGAAGGTATCAAACGAATCAAATTGGTTAGATCGGACCAATCCGACTTGGAGAAACCCTTCCTACCTGTCGCGAATAAAGCAGTCCAGAAATCTTCGACCTCAGCGCCCAGCACACGCTTGAGAGGCCTTGTCAAACATGGATCTTGGGAATGGATACTGCGCAACCGCATTCTCGTTTTCCGTTATTCCATGACCCTCTCAAGCTAGGCTAATAGTTTTAGAGTACCCACACCAAGAATTACAACCCCCGCCGGTGGGCCACCCCTTACTACCGAAACTCCAAACACATTACATCTTTACAAACTCAATACGAGAATGATGAACAAAATAACGGCGCCAAAAACACCATCCACAACTATAAACCATTCACTATCTCCATTCCACATCCAAAACCATCACCAAAACTCATGTCAAGCAGCAACCACCTGTTAACCTACCCAACATCACAACTTCCCCCTAACGTTTCCAAGACATGAGTTTTGGCATTCCTTATTCTGCTTGCCGTCTTGTCAAGGGCTATCCAGAGTTTTTGGCCTGACTGTCGCTCCATAGCGCATCGCAGTCGCTCTCGCTGGGTCTATGTGTATCGTGATCCGATAATATACATTAATAAGGCGTCTTTTGTCCTTGGGCGATGGAGATTGACTGGAAACTCTGTGGAGCTGATTCTTCTTGGGACTTTTCCGGGGCATGTTCATCCTATGAACTGTCTTGGGTGTCTTCCTGCTGAGAGTGCTCACCGAGATCGCCGCCACGGGGACAGTTTCCAGAATCATCGGCGCCCGGGGTTTGTCCATCTTTAGAACTCTCTTGTTGTGAGTTATCCGCAGAACTTTCCGGCTCGATTCCTTTACCTGAGCCCGTCTGATAGTCGTCATCATCTAAGTCGTGTGTTGATCCATTGTCAGTGGGACTTCCATCGTCACCAATCTTTTCAGTATCCTTCTCCTCGCTCTCATCATCCTCCTTCTCGTCCTTTTCGTCATCACGAGACTGGTCAATATGCTCCCCCTCACCCTCAGCCTTGGCCTTCCCTTTCCCTTTCCCCTCTGGTATTGCTTCATCTTTCTCTTCATTCTTGTTTAACCCCACAATAGATTCCGAATCTTTATCACTACCCGATCCATCTGATCCCAATATCCCTCGCGTCGAGGCACCATCATCCGCAAATATTTTCTCGTACTCCTCCCTGGATTCCAAATCCTGTTCTTGAGTGAGCCCCATAATACCTCTACTCCCTCCACTCTCCATAAAAGAACTTCCTCGTGACGTAGAAGGCGGGCTTCGTTTCAATAACGGGACTTCACTCCCATAATCCGCCCATCCATCATCACTTTCGGATGCCTCACCGCCACTGCCTTCATAATTTTCCACATCGTCTTGAACTTTTTCCTCTTCAGAGCTATGCTCACCAGCCTGACGCTGATTCTTGGATGCACGCTCTTCTCCCTGCTCTTGACCTTGTGCGGCATTCCCCCCATCACCCTGACCGGCCGGCAGAGGGCCGTACATGTTCTGCAGTTGCCCACACAGATCTGGAGATTCATCCAGCACAGTATCCATCCATTGATCAACCGACTTGACCACACCACTGAAGTACGCAGGATCCATGCAGTCTTCCAACGCAACTTCCTCATCGCATGGCCGCGGCGGGCGAGGGACGATGTGTAGCCATCTTTCGAGTTGTTGGCGGGCTTTTTTGGCTTTGCTGGGTCCCTTGTTCGGGGTTTCTGCACTCGGGGTGGGATTCGTGTTGGGGTTGGGAGCGGGAAGTTGCTCGCCGGGCTCCGGAGAGAACTTTCGGAAGGGGTGGTGGCCTTTGATCCAGAAACGAAATCGGATGAAAGTTATGCGGGAGATGATGGGTGGTCGGGTGGAGCCACGCATATGGATAGGGCGCCGTGGACGACGAGAAGGTGGAGGGTCGGAAGGGCGTGGGGCCATTTTAGTGGGTAGTTGAGATCGTGGAGATATATAAATAAGATAGCAAAATTGGTAGGTATGGTGGCTAGAAGAAGCCCAGAGCGAACCGCAGAGTGAGATGAGGGATAAGAAAGTGGGGAGTGACGAAGATGGGAGTGAGCGGGATTGGGGAGTGATATCACATGTCCGCAAGTATGGAATTGTAGTTATTTACGGCCAAAATATACCAATCAACTCAAATTTTTATTTATATCTAAGCCGGAAGATGTGTTATCTGTTCAAAAGTGGAGTTGAATCTGTGGTGTACTAATAATTATCATGGCTATGTTGGAGGAGGAGTTGAAGTTGGTGTTGAGAGGGCGGGAAACACGAGTGAATGCCCTTCAACAAAACGAACATTTTAACGGGGAATAGATATCTTGACGCTAATCAAAATCTTCAGACTCTATCATTCCTGGTAACTAAGTGAACATGCATTGTTCGTCATTAGGTTGATTGACGCGTTGGCACACCGCTCCGTCACTCCTCCATCACTAACCCCAGTGCATGGTTTCCACAGCACCTACTCCGTCAATATTCATTTCGACCAGCTCCACTACCAGGTCAGTTCTGCAGCCCCACGCCATCTCTTTTCCCTCCACATACCGGTATGGGACTTACTGGTTGACAGCGCACAATGCTGAGGATTCTGACAACCGATCCGCTCATCTGGGTATAGTTAGTATAGTACTCTACAGTACCTACATCAAACGCCGCCGGATCCAACCGCAGCCCACCGGCTCTTTCATGACATAATCTGGGTATCTCTTCTGTTTTCCACACCATTGATTCGTTGATAACCTGTGCCACTCAAACACTGCACCTCTCTGCTGAAGCCCGCAGCAATGGGATCACGAGTGTTGTTGAAACCCCACTTCATCCGAAATCGACACCTCTGGATCCCACTCGCCATCTGGTCAACATCAACTCTACCACCGTTTTTCACCATTCGCCATAAGTATAGTCCCAAGTCCATCTTCGGCTTCAACAGACCTGCAGCATATAGCTCCATACCACTTCACCACAACCATTTAGACCTGGGAATCATAATGCCGTGTCAACAAGCCATTACTACCAATAAGCGCCAACGTCCCCATACTCTCTAGTAGGTACAGGTGTACTATACTGTACATGCTGTAGTCACGCTCAAAACAATTGGATGCAAATGCAGGGGACCTCGCGGGGAGCGCTTATAACTCTGACGGTCTTTCCACCGTCGGTGTAATGGACTCAGACGACCATCGCACACTTCACTGAACCTACCTCACCATCGCTGATTGATTGAACTGCAACGGACACCCGCCAAGATGTCAACCGAGTTACAACCCAACTCCGACCCGATTGAGGCAGACGACGATCTTTCAGATTCTGCGTACGATGGTGACAGCAGGTGCGTTGGCCTTGCCATCAACTGGCTTCCATGGACTGGTGGAAAATATGTCCTAACCCTCCCGACAGAGCTTCAAGTACCCAAAGCTTGACCGAAAGCATTATGGAGCATGTCTATGAGAACGGACGACGGTACCATGCCAAGTCAGTTGGTCGTTACCATCAGCCGAGCGATGAGACGGAGCAAGACCGCCTGGATTTGGTACGTTGATGCACCAGCTTTGCCTTTTTATGCGTACATCACTAACATGAGTGTGTAGACTCATCGTTAGTGTCCAATCTCGGAGCGCTACAGGGGCTCCCTGATCAGTTTTCGTCGTCATGCTCCTAACCAACGACAGATATTTTCCTCGAACTCCTCGGAGGAAAGATCAGCATTGCGCCGTTTGACCAGGACCCAAATTATGTCCTCGACTGCGGAACTGGAACAGGTATCTGGGCACTCGTAGGTTCTCATTCTTGCAATCCTAATAGGGCCTCGTTCTAAGTCGTTCATGACAGGATTACGGTGACCTACATCCGGCCTCGACGGTTGTAGGCGTTGATCTAGCTCCTATCCAACCGTGAGTCCTCACTCAGGTCCGTGGAAACTAGTTGACTGACCTTATGAATTCAGAAACTACGTTTATCCGAATGTACGCTTTGAGTTGGACGATCTGGAGTTGCAATGGACATTCAAATATAAATTTGATCTGATCCATTCCAGGCACATGATGTCAGTTGTTACATAGTTGTACCTTCCTGGGCAGTACTGATACACTCAATAGTGCTGGCATCAAGGACTGGCCCCGCTATTTTGAACAGATGTATGAAGCCGCGAACCCAGGAGCCTACGTGGAGATTGTAGGTAAGTTATTCCCTCCTCACCACGCGGTTTTTAAGCAGAAGTAACTGATTTATGGCCCAGAACATGATATGAACGGCTACCGATGCGACGATGGGACAATGCCGGAGGACACGATCTTCAACAGATGGATAAAACTCACAACTGGAGCGATGGAAAAAGCAGGTCTCAGCCCTTTGCTCACCAAGGACGACTACACTCGCATGATTAAGGACGCGGGGTTTGAGATCGTTGAGGCATTGGAGTTTAGGCTCCCATGCGGAGGCTGGCCTAAACGGAAAAGGGAAAGGTACCTCGGGTTGTGTTGGGCCGAGCAAGCTAAAACTGGTTTTGAGTCTTACTCTAAGAGCTTATTGGTTAATGGCGCTGGTCTCTCTGCTGAGGAAACAGATGAAATCCTTGAGGAATGCATCAAAGGCGTGGCGGCCCAGAAGGAGCATATTTATGTTCTCACGTGAGTTGCTCCAAATCCGAAACATCGAAGTTGCTGACTTTCATCGTTTTAGCTGGCACATTCTCGCTCGGAAGCCGCTGTGATGGACCATAGAAGGGGAAAGGACTTTAGTTTGAACAGGGTATCTTGAAAGTTGGTTTTGTTATGGGTTATGTTGTCCTCTATATGGGCCAGTTTGTACAACGACTTATGAAGTTATGATGATGATATTTGTTCTCAGTTTGCACTGATGCGCGAAATGGCGAAGTTACGGGAAATGGGTGTTGAGCACTTAGTGGCCACATCGTGCCTGAAGCTGACACATATTAATGAAACCGATCCACACCCTTTTGGAACATGGCTGTTTCCGGCCATCCAGAACATCTATTCTATGACATTTAGACACATTCACCTTGACCTGATACATTTCCACTACCAGGACGTTTTTGCGTGGAAGTCGGAGGTCCGGTATCATCATCGCATCCGTCATGCGTCTGGCTGTCGATCTCGCAACAACAACAGCCCAACAGGCAACAGGCACCCCAACGTGTCAGATCTCTCGCCTCCATAATCCAAGCTTCTCCCATCCGCCACCGACCGCTCGTCCACACACCACAGCAAGGAACCGCGCCTGCAAATCCTCTTTGACGTCGTTTTTTCCCCTACCCAACAACCCAACCCATCTCCACCGCACGCAACCGACCATGGACACCTCTCACCCTTCCCCTCCTCCCTCCTCCACCTCGCTGCCCTTCTACAACTCCGAAACCGTCAACGATTTTAGAGAAAACACTCACCGACGTCTCCGCGCGACCGTAAAAGTCCTCAACGAAACGTGGATTTGTGGCTGGATTGTGAGCTTCACCCCATCCCCAAGAGCTGTGGAAGCTTTGAGCAACTTGTGGCATGCCATGGAAGCGTCGTCATAGATCATGAAGAGAACCCTGAACTGACGAAGGCATAACTTTTTTTCCTCGCGTCGATGGATAGCCTGTACTCAACGCTCTTCTCCTTGCGATCGAAATGGCCGCTGTTGCGCAGCTCACGAGAAAGTACAATTCGTACTTTGATCAAAGACCGGTGGTGACGATGATGGTCACGAATACAGTACGTGTTACATCACTCCTCCACTGTCACTTCTCCTCCACCTCAACCTCCGTCTACAATTCCTCTTCCATCGAACAGCAATGAACCTAACCTCCTCCTCCACTCCCTCCAGATCCTCAACGGCATCGCCGACACCGTAGCGCAAACCGTCACCTCTATCCGCCAAAAAGCGGCCACCACACCCCCCACCTCCCCCTCGTACCCTCTCGAACACAAAATCGAGCTCGAAATGGAAGTTCTCGACCGCAAGCTCCCTCACGCTGGCCCCAAACTCATCCCCCTCGACAACAAACCCCACACTCTCCCACCACCTTTCGATTTCTCTCGCCTGATCCGCTTCGCCTCCTGGGGCTGCATCATCGCGCCCTTCCAGTTCAAGTGGCTGCAACTGCTACAACGCACTTTTCCACTGCAATCCGCCGCTGCAACGTCCGCGACACTCCAGGCTGCGAAGCGCGTGTTTTTCGATCAGACCGTGTTTGCGCCGATTAGCTTGGTCGCGTTTTTCAGCTATATGACGTTTGCGGAGGGGGGCGATGTGAAGGGGGCTAGGAAGAGACTAGAGCAGGCATATGTGCCGACGTTGAAGGCGAATTATGTGCTCTGGCCAGGGGTCCAGATGTTGAATTTTAGGGTCATGCCGTTGCAGTTTCAGTTGCCGTTTGCGAGTACGGTCGGGATTGCATGGGGGACGTTTTTGAGTTTGCAGAATAGTGCGACGGAGAATTAGAGGCGCGGTGGGATGTTTTTGGGTATGGTGAGAAAGGTTGGGAGAGGTGGGAGAGGTGGGAGAGGTGGATGATGGGTGGTGGAAGCAGTACCGCTGAAGAAGGGAAAGAGTGGGTTTAGTAAGGACGGGTGGAGGAGTTGGTTAGAGTGATGTTTTCATGAGTGTATGATTATTGAACTCATCAGCCTGGGTTGAGCTCAGATGTCAATGGATGTTGATATCGCCATGTTTCTTTTGCGTCTGATGGGTTTTGTCATCCATATATTGTTTTGTATAGTTGCTTATGGTCTAGCAATATAGACACTGGCGCCTTTGTTGTTTTTGATTCGCTTCAGTTTTTGAGCTCCTGAAGTGATGCTCAACTTTGAAGTACATTCAAGGGATCATTGAACACGAAACATTTGCCTTTCAAAAGTACTACAGGATGTGTGCACAACTCCACTCCCAGTCTCAGCTGTCATTCTCTCTGGCGTCCTCAATCATTCGGGGATCAGGTTCAAAGTGAAATCCGCCTCCCACTTGGGGACCACCCAATCAATCACAATCACGGCGGCCCCGTTCCGGCCTCGAAATCCTTCTCCAAATGTATCTATCGTAAACTCTGTCATAGAACCACGATCGTGCGTTACAATGGCTTGCGAGCGACAATGTGCCACCTAGCAGATAAACGTTAGCGCTTTCGAATAAAAGAGTTGCGAAGAGCTCACGTGTAGTAGTAAACATGTTGCTTTCTTTCAGCCAAGGTCTTCAAACACTCGGCAATAAGATCATCCGCTTCCTGTGGCGCAAGTCCACCCCCATTGACAAGCAAAGCCTTTGAATAAGATTCGAACCCGGTTTTAAGGTCCTCGGCCCAACAGAAGCCCAGATACTTTTCCTTCTTTCCTTTGGGCCAACCTCCACACGGCACCTTGTACTCCAAAGTCTGGACGATTTCAAAGCCAGCATCTTCAAGCAGTGTGGTGTAGTCTTTGAGAGTCTGGTAGGGGCTGAGGCCAGCCTTCTTCATGGCTGCCGTTGTCGGCTTGAGCCATCGACCATAGGCTGAGTCTTCTGGCATGGTTCCGTCGTCGCATCGGAAGGCGTTCATGTCGTGCTCTGTGCCTCAGGTCGAGTCGGCAATACATTAGTGAATATTCGTTTAATAGCGCGGATATCATGGTGACAGAAACACCTGTAAGTTCCACATAGCCTCCTGCATTGGCGAAATCATACATCTGTTCAAAGTACCGCGGCCAATTTTTGATGCTTGTCCTAAACACCGGGTCAACAGTATGCAAAAATATAATAGGAATGATCATAATACTCACGCCATGTTTCGGGAGTGGATTAGGTCGAATTGGTAGTTGAAGGTCCAGTCCATTTCCAAGTCATCCAACTCGAACTTGACATTGGGATAAACGTAGTTGCTGAGAAAACGACTCCAGTTAGCTAAATCCATAGCACCGTATATTGGGGAAACGAACGGCTGGATAGGCGCTAGGTCGATACCGACAACGGTCGAGGCGGGATAACAGTCGGCGAAGTCCTTCGACGCCAGTTTCAGAAGCTGTAGCCGAGATATTCGAGAGGATCAGATGGACAACTCACCAAAGCCCAGATACCTAATCAGTTTGTCAGATATTGTGCGAAAACTTGTTGATTTACGAGTCATGTTACCTGTTCCAGTCCCGCAGTCAAGGACCATGTTTGGGTCATGTTCAAAAGGTGCCATCGTGAGGCGCCCTCCCAGAAGTTGGAGGATATTATGGTGATGCAAGTCTAATCGGTCCTGCTCTTTCTCATCGCTCGGCATGTGGTAACGCCCAACCGATTTCGCATGGTATCGTCGGCCGTTCTCGTAAACATGTTGTAGAATACTCTCTGTCAAGCTCTGAGTACTCGAGGCACTATAGAGAAGCAGATCCCCTTAGCATAAAGTCACCAGTATCGATCACAGTCGTGGTGAGATTGGACAACATACCCGCTTTCATTGTCGATCCCCGAATCCTCCTCATCAGCCAGGATTGGATCCGAGCAATTGGCTTTAATTTCGGTGGGCATGACTTAAATAGCTGGTACGGTTGTTGGTACGATGATTCGTTGCTGAAGGTGGAAAGCCTCGTCAATGTCGGAGGAAGAAGAGGCGGAGTTATAAGTGCAACCTCGTTGTGTCTAGGCTCCGGTCACCGGTAGAGCACCCCTCCTGGACGGTACAAGGCACTTAAGTACATAAGTGTACATCGTATCAGGCTGAACAGGCGCCCTTGATCAAGGATCAAAGTCAATACCCGCCTGCATCTGCGTCTCTTTCATCCAGGACAGCGTCAACAAGAGCATGTTGGTTTATACTGCGAGAGGTGGCGCTTACTTATAGGCCAAATCCCAGGAATGCGCCGTTTAACGCGGGCGGACGGATTGCAATCTGGGCGGAGTACCATGAACGGAATTGAGTGCAGTAAGTATCATGGTCGCCCAGGGTTGGAGTTCCAATGAGAGCTGTGGGAAGCGGCGAGACCTGCGAGGCGTACGAAGCACCAAATACCGAGACGTCGGCAGAGCAGATACACGGCGAAATGCGGCGAGGATCGAAGGAGTTTTAGACACGGTACCGGTATCGGCGGGGTAATAGGCGGAGTATGGCAGTGAGGGGAAACAGAGTCTCACAATGGATTCTCTGAGCGCAACGGTGCGGGGAGGTGGATTTAAGTTGAAACCATGTACGGAAAGACAGTGGTTGGTTCGGGAAACTGAAAGGAACCTGGTGAGCGGGCCGATAAGGGTGGTGGTTGAATAGCGGTCTCGGAGAAGCACGGTTGTGGGATGGCCTTGGGGAAGAGAGAATTCGAGTGGGAGAAGGATGGGGATGGTCGCAGAAGCCAGCCGAGCGACGTGTCGGCAAGCACCCATTACTGAATGATGCCAAAACTATCATACTAATATTGCAACCCCAATTTGGGCAGCACTGCCGCTTCGTTTACCATCATACATTATCATGCCCGCCACAATTTCCACCCATTTCTCCTTCAAAAATCATCTCCCAACCCGGTCCTCTGAATATAAACTATCATCGCCTGGTTCCCCTTTGGTACCCACTGCCACCCGTCCACTAACTTCTCACTTCCCTTCCTCGTGTAAGTCTAATACAGCTTCTCATCTGTTCCTCGGTCGACGTCATCTGCTCGAGTTACGACCTCCAAGAACCGAGCAAGGGAGCGGGACACCTTGTATTTCCCGGGGTAAGATTCAGAACACCAAATTCAATGTGTCCCTGGTGCTCACATTGTGCTACAGTTCGAAACCTGGGAGTTGATCAGTCCCACCTTAGCGTGGGTATAAAGGTCAGGATTCACCCCTCTCGTTGCTACTCAGACCAAACAATCGAGATTGACTCGGACACTACCCGCTCAGAGACGGAGACATCAGCCACAAGTTCCGCTTCAATCACCAACACTCCCACATTAAGCCGGAATTGCATATTGGATTTGAATCCTCTTTAATTATCCACTCGGACACCCGTTAACGTGTATCTATAATCCCCCATCGCTCACGGGCCATAGGCTGCAGCATCAATAATAACATCTTTCCACACCTGTTACAGTCATTCTTTCTACTATGGGCTTTATTTGGCTTGTCGGTCTTGTACCACATATCGTTTTGACTTGTGCGCAGCCGACAGGATCCTCCACTCGTAACTGAAAGCCGTTTGACGATCTAACTGACCTAGATCCCATTGACGGGGGGCCGACCGGTATGAATGCTCTGATTTACAACACTGAACAGGAAAATACTCGTGGTTTTATAGATTCTAAGGGAGATGAAACGGATCCTCAGAAGTATGGACACTTTTATGTTTTGCAAAGAGAACAGTCGTAGTATGTGGAAACGTACAAGTCTCACCTGAAATACCCATTTGACTCTAGCTCTCCCGATTGGATTGAGTACCAATTCTTATTCCAATATTCACCGATAAAGCTGTGGCTTGATCACCTTCATTATCAGGGGCGCTGTAAATCCGCCAAAGTTCCGCTTTACACGGTTCCTCGTCCGTCCTCTCTGTTGGAGGGAAATCAGTCCCACTACACCAGCAAAAAGCATGCACTGTGCTGTCGATGTTGGATCTCCGCCCTTCAACACTCTTCACCTCTAACCCGTGTCCGTCCGCTCTTTGCTGCTCATCCGCTTGGCTTATCCGCCCTCCTCAGCCGCCCTCATTGTCTTCTCTCTCTTCCGCGTCCTAGCATACAACTCTCGCTCTGAATAACCACTGAGGGAGAGATTAACGTCTTGGATATGGTGTTCTGATATTTTCCGGTCAGTTTGTCCCAGGTCGGATAAGCATCCTGTACCTTTTTCTAATGTCCCCATCGGACGCTCAGTCGACTTATGCTCACTTTACTACCTCGCAAAGAGAACGGGGCACACCTCGCTTTTTATAAGGAAGGATTTAGAACTCTAGACTGACAGATCATGATGGTTCATGCTCTGTTCATGCTCTGTTTACCATGCAGAGAGTCTACCGCCGCTCGCATCCGCTTGCCAGCTTCAAGTATGATACAAGGAACCTGCTCAGGATTCATGGATTGATGCGCGTTTACCTCATCCAACAGCATAATTCCAGCAGTCAAGCGGTGATGTGCATAAATCAGTCCGACGGCCATGATCAGGCACATAGCGGACGTATAGACGGCCATATATCACTTGCTTTGCTGGGCTTTATCACGCATTGGGTTTAGACCACTCTATTTCTCAATGCTACACCGGCACGATGTTTCTGGCCACCCCAACCGCGTCAAAAACTACTCAGGGAGAAGAATGGCTCGGAATTCGGCAGCACCTTCTGTCTCCACGTGCCAATTTGCACCCAGCATCACTCGACTCAATGATGCATTTCAGAGGTGTGCGGATAAGGCTGACTCGAACTCGATAACTAGTAAAATCTACATATCTGTTACATAAGGCTGAGACGGTGAACTCCTTTGTCAAGCAAATGACTGCTTCAGGTCCTCTCCGACTTAGTTTTCAAGATTCTCCACGTGTATCTACCCAAGAAGATCTGGTAGAATACTGCTCATACCCGGGGCTTGCACGGGCGATGTTGGCCCTTCCGGTCAACCGATGAAAGAGGGCGATGAGGTAAGAGCTATTATCGCCCTTTGGGCACTAACTGTGTAATGGGCCCAGATTACCAACCAAACTAACATTGTGATCCAGTCATCCTACCGCCTTTTCTCTATCTTGGACGGCCATACTGGTTTTCGCTTTGATATTGAGCAATTAGGCAAGGGCATGCGCATGTGTAAGCAAAAGAAAGTGACAGGCAAGAAAGATGAGAAATCACGCAGAGAAAAATTTGCGTTGCACATGATTGGCAACACTGGGGACATGAAAAAAAAAAAAAAACGTCGAGGGGGCATCGGCCAATCTAATTAGATAGTACTGTCGTACTGTAGTACACATTGATGAGTTGTCAGTTCAAGCATGTTTTTCAGGGTTCATTCCGGCTATCGATATCCCAGGTCTTGAAAGTTGGGACTTCTTTTCCCGCAAATCTCTCCATTCCTTTTCTTTTATTTTCTTTCGTTGCTATTCTTTTATTTTTCATCTTGCGCCGCCTGACTAACGTTACAAGGTTTGGGGGCTTTTTTTTGGTCTCATCATTCTAGGCTCCCTCCTACCCGTTCTGCTTACGGCCAAGGCTCTGCGTCTGCGGCTTCAAATTCTTCCACTTCTGTTTCTCTTTTCGACTACTCTGCTTTCCGTCGACGCCATCCTTAGCATGCTCTAGAATGTTTTCAATAGTTTCAATGATTCAATCTTCTTCACGCGTCGTACTTCTCAACTCCAATGAGGCCGTGTGATAATTTTTTGGAGTTAGAGACGTCAAGATCAACTTCCGGTTAGTCAGAGACCCTCAATTTCGAAATTCAATTCCAACCTCAAGTTCAAGATCGGGAGATCAAAGTCGGGACTACAATGATGTTACGAGTAGCTAAAATAGCTAGTCTAACGATTGATTGGGCACACTACTCAAGTCTGTCTGTGTAATCCAACTGTGCTTGCTGGATTTGGTTGGGGTATCAATGCATCACATCACCATAACCGTCGCGATCTCGATCCACTACACTCGCACACAAGGGATTCTTTACCATTCCCTCTCTCAATCCTTTGGTCTCTCTCTCTCCTCTCCCTTAGCATCTCGCGCACACACGCCCTCGTCCACGGCGCCACCTACTCCCTACTCCACTCCACCCTCCCCTGGCGCCACACTCTCCTCACCTCGTCCTCACCATCCATCCTTCCCCACCCCACACCTCCAACCGCAACCCGACATTCTCCCACCCCCTCTCCCCCACCACGTCCCTCCAACCTCCGTAAACCCGATGTACAGGCCTGTTGGCGAGGTCGTGGTCCGGCGCGAAGAGGAGCGAGGGGGTGGTGGAGGCGGTGGTGGTGGAATTCGGGGCGGAGAAAGGAGTAGAGGAGGGTGGAGATGAGGGAGTCGAGGTCTCTAGAGGGTTGTTGAGGGCGATGGGATGGGTGAGAGGAGACGCGTGAGGAGGGTGGTGGGGTGGCGGAGGGTTGAGAGGGTTGAGGAGGCAGAGGGAGCAATGACGTCTGCGACATGCGCACCGTTGAGCATGCGCAGGAAGTGTCGGGGGCTGTGATGTTCCTCTGTCCCTGGGACAACGCACTTCCGGGGAAAAGCAGGGTAACGAACATGACTGGCCGAGCGAGGCACAATAGACAGACAGAAAGGCAGACATGGGAATCTACGAAATGTGACCTGTGCATCGCTCCTTGGTTGAGTTCTTCACGCACAATCATCAGAACCCAGAAGTGAGTGTTTCTTCCGTGGATGCTAGTCGGGCAACAGTGCACGGTCCGGTACACAGTCCCGTATCTGTCCCAGTGCCACAGTTCCTCACGGAGCGTGTTCAATGCGCAGCCCCAATTCCGGGCCCGCAACTCCAGGATGTCTCAACGCAGGCCCTGTCCCCGTCAACGCTCCCGGTTTTCACGCATAAAGTGCCCTAAACCGACAGCCACCCTGAAGTGCCACAGGATCATCTCCTTTTCCACTCCTACACACGCGCAGAATGCCGAGAAACTTGCAAAGGTCTGTTATGCATCATCGGGGGCTCGGAAGCACCCAACGGAAGGCCTCGGGTATCGCGTTGATCAGCAATGGGTTGCACTCTGATAAGTAAACCGCCCCGCCCTTCCTCTTTCTGCTCGGAAGCTTCGGGCGGGGGACAGGTTGCAGGTGCCGTCGGGGACTTGCGACCGGACACTGCTGGATGATGGTTGGGACAGCCGTTGAATCAGGCACCTGGCGATCACGAGCAGGCCTGGACTGTAATCGCGCGCGCGCTGGGATGACGTTTGGTTAGGTTACGTTAGGGCTTCACGTGATGCTCCGGAAGCGCCGGCTGGTCGGACGTTGGCCAAGCGAGCCCTGCCTGGACCCGATGCGAGAGAGGGAGAGAGAGGGTTGCTCGGAGTCAGTCCACCGCGAGGCCGAGATTGTGGTGAGAGCGAGGGGAGGGAGAGAGGGAGGGAGAAAAGGGAGGGAGAGTATGTCAAAAGGGGGGGTTGTTCGTTCGATAGCTCTCAGTGTGAAATGAACGCGCGCCCGTCCGTAAGATGCCATTCACCCACCCGCGATGGCGAGATGAGATGATGGATGACCGACGGCTCCTGTCACAAGCAAGAAAGTCCGGACTACGGACAACGACGACGACGACGACAATAACGACTCTTTCTCGCGCCAGGCCTCTTCTTCTCTCCTTCCCGCCGGTCGGTCCAGCGCGCAACAACTCCCCGGCCCCGCCCCCCCTCCCCGGAAAAAAACTATATGTCTAACACCCCAACTCTTTGACAAACCTCAGTTCTCCGGTGTCATTATTTTCCCACCCGTGCGCCCAAAAATCTGTGCTTTCGTATCCCCAGTGTCCATACACCCCCCAGCTCCACTCTCCCAGAGCTCCTGCCCCTTCCATGGGCATTCCGGATCACCCCAGCCTCCCCGCCCATCATCCCCCCGCGCGCTGATTGCCTTCCGCACGTCCATCATCCCCATCCCCCTCC